>CM048822.1:24870470-25176106 GCA_026586065.1 Dioscorea zingiberensis
TCATAGTAAAAAAAACACCTTCTTGCACATAATTCCGCTTTTGGCAATTCAATGATTTTCTTTTTACACAATTCCAAAATCCTACCCAATAGGTATCCATGGTGGTATAACATAAACCTTAAAACAACATTTGAATATAAAAGCAAACCGCCAACTTTGTAAAAGCATACAAAAAATACGTGAAACCATACAATGTATTTTTTTTTCCAACAAGCTTCCCAAACCTTTTTCAAGTCTAGATAGTTCTGAAAATCTTTATTAGCAGAGGTTGGTATGATAAAATTTCCCTAAAGAATACAACAAATCACAACCAATGCCAGGGCTACAATTGGTCAAGGTTAGACCAACCCAACATGGGTCCCTCCTCACCCGTAGTGGAGTCACATGGGTAAGTAAGTATGCACTTGACTTACTTAACCTTCACATATAAGCATAAGATGAATAAATTCGGTAAGTTCAAGAAGGGGCTCCTAGGAAGGAGAGAAAAGGGGGAAAAGCAATAGAAGAAAAAGGGTGAAGCTTTTGGTGGTCTTTCAATCCTCTTGTTCAAGAGAGAAGGTGTGGACCTAGATTTAGCCTTCCATTGGGTGTTCCTTTGGTAAACCTCTTCTCCATTCTCTTTAGTATTCATATCCAAAGTGTGATGATGCAAGGCTGTATACTGCGAGAAATAAGAGTGTGTTACTTTTAACTGATGTATGCTTGATCCTCTAGTGCATTAGAGAGGTTTGCTTAATCTCATTGTTATTGTTATAGTGGAAGATTGTAGGACATCTTGTCCTGATTTTTCCCTTTGCTTTGAGGGGTTTTCAGCATTTTTGTATGCCCCATGTGTTTGATGAATTGTCTCTATATGAGTGAATTGTCACTTGTTTTTTGATATTACCTTACCAACAAAGGAAGCAAACTGTCAGAGATACATTGGTGTCCTCGGCAGGGAAGTGGTATAAAACCCGACAGCGTTGAGCATGTTCTCCTTCCTTTCATGAAAAAGTGAAGGAAAGAGAGATGATGGGAAAAATTAGCAATGGGAGGATGATTTAAGCTTGAATGGAAGTCAATTGGCAAATATGGGAAGGCAAAGATGGGAGGATCTCTTTATACTCCAAGGACATTTATGACCCAAATTGAGAGGAAAAGAAAGCTGTGAAGATATGTCCGATGATGATTGGAAGAAAAGAGTATCTGGAAAGTCATAGGGTTGCATTAGACAATTGCTTGATGATGTGGTTTTTGTCAGTGTGCTGCCTCACAATGAGACTAGTAATGGAGAGCTTGTGAAGAAACTACATGGTAACTTATATGAGAGGAAAGACAGTGAGGAACAAAGCTGCATTTCTCTTAAGAAGGTTATGAACTTAGAAGTATGTGAGAGAGAGTAAGCACAATTGGGGAGCATTTGAATCGAAATGCAAAGTATTGTAGAATCAACTAACATCAATGAAGATGGTCTTGGATGATGAGTTGCAACCACTTATTGTTGCTAAGTTCTTTACCTAAGAGTTGGGAAACTTCTTCTTGTCTCTCTAACAGCAATTCTTCTCACCTAATGGGAAGTTGATAATGTATGCGCCATGAGCTCACAAAGTAGCTTGTTTTAATTGAGAGAGGTTAAGAATAAAAGTCATCATCAAATGTCTCAACATCATCCGGAAGCTTTTGTTTCCTGGCAGGAGAAGCTTGCAGGAAGGTCAAAAGAGGCTTCCAAATAAAATTGAACATGGTGGAAGGAGATCCAAAGTCTAGGAATGGCTTGAAGTGCATCTATTGCAGCAAAGGTTGGTCACATGAAGAGGGAGTGTAGAAAGTTAAAAAATGAACAAAAGAACAAAGAGCAAAGGGGCCAAGAAGCATAAGATGCTAATGTGGTTGGCAAAGATGGTTTGGTGATTGTTTTTGCTAATGAAAATGATTACTTTAGTTCTACTTGTGATGCTAGTTAGGTGATTGATTCTGGAGCTTTATTCCATGCAACTCCTTGTAGGGATTTCTTTACTATGTATGAGTCAAAGGACTTGGGGATGGTAAATATGCACAATAATGGTACATTAAAGATTGTTGGCAAGGGAGATGTGTGCATCATGATTGGTGTGGGTCACAAGTTGGTTCTCAAAGATATGAGACACATTAGGATTTAAGGTTAAATTTGATATCCACCGGTATGCTTGATGATGAAGGGTTTGAATCACACTTTTCTCAAGGTGTGTGGAAGCTTACCAAGGGATCTCTTTGTTGTGGCAAGAGCTATGAAGACTTTACTCTTTACAAGACGGAGGCTAACCTAGCTAAAGGTGAAGTGAATGCTACTCTTGAAGATTCCACTATCAATTTATGGTACTGGCGGCTTAGCCTCATGAGTGAGAAAGGGTTAGAAGTTTTGAAGAAGAAGAATTTGCTTTTTAAGATCAAAGGTTCATCACTTAGTCCTTGTGATCATTGTTTGATGGGCAAGCAACATCAGGTCTCATTTGGGAGTACTAGTACCCGGAAAACTAATATTCTTGGGCTAGTTCATTTTGATGTTTTTGGGCCAATGGAGATAAAGTCACTTTGAGGCTCCTTGTACTTCGTCACTTTCATTGATAATGCCTCTAAGAAGGTTTAGGCTTATGGCATGAAGAATAAAAGTGATGTGTTTAAGATCTTCAAAAGTTTTCATGCTATGGTTGAAAGGCAAACCTGCAAGCTTCTCAAATGCCTTAGAAGTGACAATGGTGGAGAGTATTGATCTTGGGAGTTCAAGGATTATTGTAGTAAGCATGGGATAAGACATGAGAAGACCGTCCCTTACACTCCTCAACATAATGGAGTGGCGGAGAGGATGAATCATACTATATCCGAGAGGATTAGGAGTATGTGGTCTTCGGCAAAGCTACTAAAATGTTATTGGGGTGAGGCTGTAAAATCCGCACAATTTATGGACTAATTAAATCTTTAATTACACTCTTAATTATTGTGGATTAATTAAGGATTGGGAAATTAATTTTCTTATGAAGTTAATTAGTTGGAGGGCTTGCATGTAATATTTAATGGAATTTGGGTTTTGTTACAAATAAGCAACTATGACCCATGATAAGTCACGTCCATAAACACACACACAAATATATATATATATATATATATATATATATATATATATATATATATATATATATATATAAAATATGCTATGGATATATATGTAGGTACCTATAACCTAACTAGGAATATAATTAGTTATATGTATAGGCACCTATAGCTTGGTTAAGAGATATATATTAATTATATATAAACATACATACATACATACAAATTCCGACTTTATGCATTTGACGGAGCCGGAATCACATGCAGATCATCCGCCAAGATTCAGCTCGGCTCCTTGGAGTTGTTTGAAGGATTTTCAGATGGATGGGAAGATCATTCAAAAAATAAGCTAGCCTGTCACAATTTTCATACAATTTGGTGACCGCTTGGTCCTCCCACTTAATGGTTGAAAGTGCCGAACTGCTAAAATTTTTCTAAAATAAAAACCATTAAGTGGGAGGACCAAACGGTCACTAAATTGTATGAAAATTGACATGCTAACTTATTTTTCGATTATCTTTTCATCCGCATTTCCGTTGAAAATCCTTCAAACATGGTCCAAGGATGACCAAAATGGGCGCTATTTGATTCGCCGCATAGCAATGATCCCACACTGCACCTTATCACAAATGACATATATATATATATATATATATATATATATATATATATATAAAATTATATAGGGTTCAATTAAGGGGGGAAAGAATAATTGAAAGATTGATAGGCATTAAAAACATGAGTTGATGGATGGATATATATATATATATATATATATATATATATATATATATATATATATATATTGTCACGTCCCCCGGATTAGGACCTCGAAAGCACGGAGTAGACTAACCGTAACCAAGTAAGACGATCTCACTCGACTACAAGGCCTCATTAAGTAAATGTGTGAGATAACATATAATCAAAATAAATATCCAAATAACTTAAAAAGCCACAAATCGGAAATAAATAAAATCAAATAAGCGGGTCCATATACCCCACATAAGCTAGGCCCTAAAAGAGTCCTACAAATAAAAAGTCCTCACACTCCAAACAAATAAAAGATAAATGAGGTTCTTGGACATACTCAGAAATCAACCCCATCCCTCGATCGGCTCTTGTGCCTACTAGTCTCCTACTCCTCGGGATCTCAAATCAGGTGAGTGAGCTTTCGTATGGAAAGCCCAGTAAGTACCCCTGCGGGGGTTCAAAAAAATCATCATAATATCAAGTAAAAATGATCAGCAAAGTCAAACTTGGGGATACACCCCTCAAAGCAATCCCTAGGAGTCTACCACAAAAAAAGGCAAGGTAACGCACTTCCTAACTACTGGAAGCCCTCGAACTCGCTAAGTGTTCCAAATGGAAGACAAAGAAACGCCTCCCGCCAAAGATCATCGCAAGAAACTTGCCGCAATCTCGATCCTCCGGATAGTAAGGCCTTCGTGCGCATGCGGTGAAATGGCACCTCTAGTACGGGTTTAGCCGACACGGCCAACGAATCACCCCCACCGACAAGGCGTGGATAAGCCAGAGTATCATCCCTCTCCGCATGGCAAGTTTAAACGCCAGGTGTCCCATCCCCGATCAAGCTTCCCCAAACAAACAAACAGGATACTAACATCCCAAACAACCAAGCATGCCTCAAAAGAATTTAAATAAATAAAGGAAGCATGTATGGTCTCAAAAAGCAATAATATACATACATATGATATAAGCAAAGTCAAAAAAATATCTCAAGAGTGGGAGCAGAGGCAAGTGTATTTACTCCTCATAAAGTCGATCGGTATCACTTGGCAAGATCCCACTTTGTCACACGACTCTATCTCAAAACCCCTGATAATAAATTCTATATCGTGTTGATAATCATTTTAAATTTTCTAACTAATTGTAAGATGCTCTAATTGGGCCAAACCTCAAAATTTTAATGGGCCTTTTCTTATACCCTTAAATACTCTAAGCCTAACCATCTATACAAGAAGGCCGAGATGGCCTGGTGGTTAAGGCCCAATACGTGCTTGTGGGGAGATCTTGGTTTCAATTCTTGCAACTTACCCTTTTTAGTTCTTTTTCCTCCTTTTTTTTAACTTGGTTGAACTAGCCAAACTTTATTTTGATCCACCCACTACCTTTTAAGTTGGTTAAGTCCAAATTCAGGTTTGATCTCTTCAAATTGGCCCACTTCTATTTATTTTGATCAATCTAGTTCATGTTAGGTTGGCTAATCCAAACCATTACACCAATTGATTAAAACCAAATTTTATACTTTAAAAAGAGACTAGCTCAAGCCCATCATGATTTGGTTCAAATTCTACTAAGTAAATTTGATCCAATTGACTAACCCCTAGCCAAGTTGGATATTAGACTCATTTGTTAGTTGATTGGTCTTGACTTGACCCAAGTCCAAACCCAACCGGTTAAACCTAACCCTTTATCCAAGTTTAATTATCCAATAATTTAACTAATCCTTGATTAATTAAATTAAATTTAGCTCTTTAACTATTTAACTAATCAACTAACCAATTACTAATTAGTCTTCTTAATTAGTTAATTATCCAATTAATCAGAGAACTAAACTATCAATTAACTTAATTAATTAATCATAGTTTAATTTTAATTTTCTTTTCTTTTCCCTCTCTTTCTCTCTTTCGTCTTCTCGGCCGAGCCTCGTTGGAGAAGGAGACCGCGCCTGTCGCCGTGGTGGAGCTTCTGTCCCTGTTCGGTGGTCGCCGAGGCGGAGCTCCCAGGCCCAAGCGTGCTGGAGAGGCCAAGATCAAGGTCCCTCCGCCTAACCCTCCTCTCTCCTCCTTCCGGGATTTCCGTGTCTACGGTGGCAACCTCGAGCCTCCTTTCCTCCCAAGGCCCAGCCCCTCACAGAGACCAACAGGAAAGAATCCGAGGCCCCTCCGTGTCTGCCCTCCTATCTAACTACCTACTATGCATGCTTGTCGGAAAATAAAAAAGAATAAAAGCTCACCAGAGAAGATGAAGGTGCACTCGCGGTGCTCCGTAACCAGTCGGAGAAAAACAGAGAACGGCCGCGTCCCCCTTCTCTGCTCGGTCACCAATTGCAAAGGCGCCCTCTTCCTTCCCCCTCTCTCTCGATCTCTCACGGTGGAGCAAGCTCGCCAGTGATTTGTGTGTTCCCTGGGCTTCTCCTCGCTGGTTTTTATAGCGGTTCCAAGGATCCAAACAATGGAGATCGTGATCCTTGATTGAAGATCAACACGCAACAAGAAATCGTCTTGTTTCCATGTTCGGATACTTCCATAATTGGCGAAGGAGAAGGCCTACACGGTACAGCGCGCTACCGAGAAGACGACGCACGTGCCTCGTGATCAAGTGGTTTTCCATCGAACGATCACGATCAATTCATTGATATCCGACGGCTTCCAACTCTTATCATGCCTCGGATCCACGCCTCGCTCAGATGAGTGGTTGAGGTCTTTTCGCGATCAATGATCGGATAAGCATCTCATGCTCCGAACTTGACCCACATCTGAGATCAATGGTGCAGATCATAACGAATGATCAAAAGCCAGGATTTGATATGATGCCTCGAATTTACGCTTGTATCTGAGATCATATAATCTCAGCCATCCGTTTCCTCTAATACCCCCCTCTCTCACGAGAGACTTCTGCAAAAAGCCCCTGACCCTTTTCTAGGTTACATCCTGGTCCCTGCTCTGTGTGAGAATTAAGAATTCAAATCAAGTCCCTAGGCCTCTATGTTATTACATTCCGGTCCTTCTCCCACAGAGAGTAACTTACTAATTAGTCCTCGGATTTTCTAAAATCACAATATGGTTCTTGGCAACCCCTATAACTTTAATTTAGGAAATAAAAATCAATTCTTCTTTCTTCTCTCTCAATCATGTCCAAGTATTTCTAAACTTGGAGCTTTGTTTTAATTTATTAAATCAATCATCATTTAAATTTCATGAATTGTTCCAACTTAAGAGTTAATTAATTCTTCTCTTTTAATCATTCCATTCCAAGTAAATTCTAATCTTAGAATTGTCCATTTATTAAATCAATCAATTACCAAATAATTAATGATTTAATTATGTATTCCCTTTTTTAATCAAATCCAAGAATTTCCAAAACTTGGGCATTACTAATATTTATTTATTTACCCTTTTTTTGTCCTCCAAACATGCTAAATTACCAAAATGCCCATGGTTTTAATAACTAAACCCAACTAGGGTTTTAACTATAAAACCTTCTTTTTTCAAATAATTTATGTTTCTGGGAAACTTAATTCAACCACTAAAATATTAAAATCCATTTATTCTAACGAATCTTGGATTTCATATATCTATATATATATATATATATATATATATATATATATATATATATATATATATCTAATGAAGATAAGATGCATGCATGGGACTTAATTGGCAAATGAAAAGCCAGTTGGGTTTTGTCATTTAAAAAGACACGCGGAACGTATATGCACAAGTCTATTTGATTAGTCAGCCAATGGTAGAGATTTAAAAGGAGACAAACATCTCATGACAAAGGAGATCGTGTAGGTGGTCAAGTCGGTGGAAACTTGGAGGATATAACATCAAGTGGTCCTAGCGTACTCTCCACCATTCCATGTGTATACAATGGATGATCTAAGGGCGAGGAAGAAGCCACGAAGCTAATGGGGGTTAAAGAGAGAGTGTGATAAGGAAAAGTAATGGACTTTTCTCTTTATTTCGATTAAACGCCTACAGCCGGATCTCCAAAGGATCCAAGATAGTACAATCGTGTATATAGTCGGTGAAGGCACTAAAGTCATTGTACCCTACGGAGGGGGATGACAGCGTATTGTCGCGTCTATACCTGCCACCTCGAGCCCATCACCACCCCTCATAGGTTGATAAAGCTAGCACAGGCTTCGCTCACAGCGAGGTATATATAAAGATCAAGGTTGCAGATTTCTCTCTCGTTGGGGGACCGGACGGAGGTTCGACTTCCTGTGAGGAGACGAGCCCGGAAGCGGGACCCTTTGCAACAGAGTACTGCACCACCGCGACGCATCCCCTCGGTCGGAGTCTCCCTCAAAAGTCAGCCATTCCGTAAGCTTTTGTACCTTCAAGAAGGTGAATACAAGAGTTGCACCACCTACATGCATGAATGGACGAACCAACTAAAACCCACATGCTTGCCTTCCCACATAAAATGATGCATGGTTAGTCTTAGTTAAGTAGCACACTGAGTTGGTTAACATGAGATGATTGTTATGGGTAATAGTATTTCAGAGCTTGTGTGGCACGTTAGAGGCTTAGGAAGGTAAATCCCTTCCATATTAGCTTCCTGCTTTACTTGATAGGAACGAGAGCCCGGGTTACAACTTGATGGCTCTTGGGCTCGGGCCGGCCACTATTGGGCTCGGTGTTAACCAAAACCCGCCTATCTGCAGGGAGAAGGGCATGGGGGAGTGTCAGTCCACAGGGTACGTATCATAGCTATGCATGATAGATAAAGGGAGGCAAACATGAATGTATATGGGTGAAGGGATGGAAGATAGGTTACCACCTGATTAAGCTGGGAATGGAATGATAACGTATAAGAAGATAGTTAATGATGACCATAGAATGTATGAAAGTAGTGGCAAGCTATCAAGGGTAGGTAAATGAATTTTATAAAAATGGTCAAGACCTTTATTTTTAGATAAAATAAAGAGGGCAATTTATGTATGTGTGGGTTGTAGTGCGATGTAACGGTTGGTTAAGTGAAACCATGCACATGCGGCAAGTGAATTGCACCAACTAAAGCAAATATCATACATTAATACCCAATTTGGAAAATTACCCCTAATTATGACTAATAAGGTGGTCAGGTCAACCATTAAGTATGAATAGGAGTAAAAGCCTGTGATGTATCTGGGTGTGTACCAAGATCAAATTTCTATTATCAGAGACCAGTTTAGAGCGTGGAGTTGAGTATGAGCAGAGCAGTGACTAGCTCTAGACACCTCACAACATACAGGTAAGTGCCTTCGGCTCTCTCCTTTATCATGCTGATTCTTAATCTCAGACTTGTGCGTGTAAGTGCTTCTGTCTAGCTCCCCATTTATTGGTTGATTGGTTCTTTGGTTGTTGATACCATGCATGCTTATTTGATGCCTTGGATTATTGTTTCCTTGATTTTATGCTCGGGCATGCTTGCTAGTCTCCTTGGAGTATTGCTTCATTGATTCCATGCTAGTATATGTGTGTTTGATCGTTGTATGTATGTTTCCACTCGACATGTGTTCTTGTGGTTTCTTCCGCTTGCATAAAGGAGCGAGGCTCCGTGGGATGTCTGGTGCCGAGTACACCTTGGCGTCCTGGTAGTCCATGCTAGGGGGAGGATACTCTTGTTGTCCAGCCCGTCAGTGGAACGATTCGCTGACCGTGTCGACAAGTACTAGAGGTGGTACTATCGACTCCCGACCAAGGGTCGAGACCAGCTCAAGTAGACGACTGTGCGGGGGATACTTTGAGATTTTTGTTGGATTATTCTTTCTTGGCCTGAGGCCGTAGTCGTGGTTAGGAGTCCCCACCTTTGATGATTCCTTTGAGACTCCCAGGGGTTGGTTGGCGTGGGGTGCACCCCCACCTGCTTGGTTTAGTCATGTTATTAATTTACTTTACTTGCTTATCTCCTGCTTATACATGACGTGTTTATGATCCGCTTACTAGGCTCTCCTTTTGAAATCTCATACATTTGTTCTCACTTTTTTTCAAATCCCGCGGAGTAGTGAACTCGAGCTACAAGAGCTATATGTGGGGAATAGGGACTGTTGCTGAGGTTGGCTGCCTCTTATTTCATTGATGTGAGTGAGGACACTTTGAATTTGGTCCATATGGGACCAGTTATGTACTTAACACTATAGGGTGCCTACACCTTTAGGAATTACCTTATTTTGTTATTACTCTTACTTTATCTTTATGTTTGATTATTCTGCTACATATGTAATATTGCTTTATGATTACCTAGGCTTTGTATCCGAGTGGGGCTTGTCTCTGCTTGGGTAATGATCGGTATGCTCACGTGCCCGAGGCCCGGGATCTTGGGTCGAGGCGTGACAGACCTATGAGCACCGCTTGTTATTTGATTAATTAATCCATCTCCTATTCATGTATTGAATTGTGAAACACCGGAGAAGGTGTGGAGTGGTAAAGATGCTTCCTACTCACATTTGAGGGTGTTTGGTTGCAAGGCCTTTGTACATGTGCCCAAGGAACAAAGGTCAAAGATTGACATGAAATCCATTGAATGCATTTTCTTGGGCTATGGTGATGATGAGTTTGGATACAAACTTTGGGATCCTAAGAACCGAAAGCTCATAAGGAGTAGAGATATTATCTTTCAAGAGGATCAAACTTTAAAGGATTTTGGGAAGGATGAAGCTCCTAAGAAAGCAACCTTTGAAGACTTTGAAGATATTCAAGATGTATCATCTTCAGCTCATGGCAATGAGGTAATCCAAGATGAAGGCCAAGACAATGATGAGATTCCTTCATATGTTGATGAAGATGCAAATGAAAATGCTCATAAGGATATGGAGTATGCCAATGGTAATGAACTTCGATAAAGTCATTGAACATAATGATGCTTAAGATGGGGAGGCTTCACATGAGGGAGAGCCAACAACCTTGAGGAGATTAGATTAGCCTAGAAAACCATCTACAAGGTATCATATCCATCATTGAAGTATGTAACCATCACCGAGAATGGAGAACCATAGAGCTTTAGAGAAGCACAAAATCATACGCAAAAAGAGAAGTGGATGAAAGCTATGCAAGAAGAAATGAAATCCTTGTATGAGAATCACACTTATGAGTCTAAAGGGAAGAAAGCGTTGATGAACAAATGGATCTACCTGATAAAGCATGAATAACACTCCTCTCAACCAAGGTACAAGGCGAGGTTGGTTGTGAAAGGCTTTGGGAAAAAAAAGGCATAGATTTTGATGAAATTTTCTCTCCGGTGGTTAAGATGTCTTCAATCCGAGTTGTGTTGGGATTGGCCGCAAGCATGGACTTGGAGGTTGAGCAACTTGATGTGAAGACCGCATTTCTACATGGTGACTTGGAAGAAATAATCTATATTGAGCAACCAAAAGGGTTTAAAGTCAAGGGAAAAGCATATGGTTTGCAAGCTAAGGAAGAGCTTATATGGCCTCAAACAAGCCCTAAGGCAATGGTATAATAAATTTGACTCATTCATGGAGAGTTATGGGTACAAGCGAACATCTTCGGACCATTGTGTGTTCATCAAGAGGTATGATAATGGTGACTTTATCATTCTATTGCTCTACGTGGATGACATGTTGATTGTTGGACATGATACTAACAAGATTACCAAACTGAAGAATGCTTTGAGTAAGTCTTTTGCTATGAAGGACTTTGGACCTGCAAAACAAATCTTAGGTATGTCCATAAGGCGTGATAGGGGGGCTAAGAAGCTATGGCTATCACAAGAGAAGTACATTGGGAAGGTACTTGATCGTTTCAACATAAAGAGTGCAAAGCCGGTGAATACTCCACTTGGAAGTCACTTCAAATTAAAGCAAATCAACCCAAGTGAGAATGAGAAGAAAGAAATGAAGAATATCCCATATGTATCGGCGGTAGGGAGTTTGATGTATGCTATGGTTTACACAAGACCGGATATAGCATATGCTGTTGGAGTCGTTTGTAGACATCTTGCTAATTCGAGCAAGGAGCATTGGTAAAGGGTAAAGTGGATCTTTCGTTATTTGAGAGGCACTTCTAGGACATGCTTATGTTTTGGAAGTGGTAAGCCCATATTGGAAGGATATACCGATGAGGATATGGCCGAAGATCTTGATACAAGGAAGTCAACATCTGGATTCTTGTTCATATTTGCGGGGGGAGCTGTGTCTTGGTAATCGAAATTGCAAAAGTGTGTTGCATTGTCTACAACCAAAGTACATAGCCATTACCAAAGCATGCAAGGAGATGTTATAGAAGAAAAGGTTCTTGAATGAATCGTGGCTCAAATAAGAGAGGTATGTTCTCCATTGTGATAGTCAAAGTGTCGTCCATTTGAGCAAGAATTCTAGTTTTCATTCAAAAAGCAAACACATTGATGTGAGGTATTATTGGATAGGAGATGCCTTGGAAGAAAAACTCTCAGAGCTAGCAAAGGTCCATACGGAGAAGAACATCTCGGACATGTTGACTAAACCCGTGCCGAAAGACAAGCATGAGCATTATAGGAGTTGGGCTGAACTGGAAGAAGCTAACTATTTCTCCTAGTGCAAGGAAAGCCACACATGAGTCAAGATGGGGAGATTTGTTGGGGTTGGACCAACCTAACATGGGTCACTCCTCATGTGTGAGCCACATGGGTGAGTAAGTGACTTAACATATTAACTTTTTATATAAAAGAAAGATGAATAAATTGGTTTAAGGGCTTCTTGAGAGAAAATAAGGGGAAAAGAAGAGAAGGAAAAGGGTGAAGCTTTTGGTGGTATTTCAATCCTCTTGTTGAAAAGAAGGTGTAACCAATGTTTAGCTTTCATTGGTGTTCCTTTGATAACCTCTCCCCTATTCTCTTTTATATATATTCCATCATTTGTGATGATGCAATGTATGAACTAAGAGTGGGTTACCCTTAATGATGTATGTGATCCTCCGGTGCATTAAAGAAGTTTGTAATCCCATTGTTATTGTTATAGTGAAAGATTGTAGGACATCTTGTTCGGTGGTTTTTCCCTTTGCTTTGAGGGCTTTTCCACATTTTTTGTATGCCCCCCCATGTGTTTGATAAATTGCCTCTATGAGTGGTATCACTTGTTTTAGGTGAACTTTGTTTGCAAAAAGGAAGCAATCGGGATATACACAGTGTCTCGACAAGAACTACTACTCATATTGTATAAAGTTACAATACAAAGAAAACATCTAGATTCAATCAAGTTTGTAGTGATTATCCCATTTCCCAAATAACATATCTAAAAAGCCTAAAGAAGCATTCTGACATCAAAGAAATGAAATCATAGGGATCTACAACAGCAACACTAGAAATGAAATCAATAATACATTAATAGGTAATTTTTAAAGTAATAATTAACAAAGCATACTAATTGATCAAATTTAAACAAAAATATCACAAAGGAAAAAGATATTTAATTAAAAAAATTCAAACTACACCATAAATCAATGATATATTTGATGTACTCTTTGCTTTGTTAATAGAAATAGATACTCTTTAAAATAGATAAATATTATATTAATAAAAATAGATATTTTAAATTTGAAAAATAATCACAGATTCTCAGATTTAAAACTTATAAAAGGGGTTTAAAAAAACATAAAACAAAAAAACAAAACAAAACAAAACAAAGCAAAACAAAAAAACATTGTACTAGTTTGAAGAAAACGAAAACCTGTACGTAGGCAGATCTTCATAATTATATTATCAAGCAAAACAAAATATGCTCTGTTTGGATCGTGAGGTCATTCACCACAATCTACCTATAAATAATTCACAATATATATAATTAGATATAAACTAATATTTGCCAAAAGGGAATACACAATGTTTCAAATTTTGTGCTACAATATTAAGTTGATCCTCATATTTCTTATTTCCTACTAGTTTATAATTAGATATAAACTAATATTTGCCAAAAGGGAATACAAAATCTTCCATAACAAGGATGCATGGACAAGAGAACACAAGAAATAATAGGATTAGAGAAGCATACCACTTCACAAGGGCATTATATGAGTAGCTGCATAGAAAGGTAAACAATCAGAAGTATATGACTTACTACTATATGGTTTTATTACCTAGTATCTTAGTTTTCAGGCTATGCTTGGACATGTACAGGAATATGATTGGCCAAATGAAAAATCTAAATAAATCTACCATCTATTTTTCTAGCTGGTGCAATAGAAGAATTAAGGCTAGTATTGCCTCCACCCTTGGAATGAAAATTGGATCTTTCCCTTTTAAATACTTGGTTGTCCTCATTTCTCCTAAAAGGCTTTCTGTGTACCAATGGAAATGTCTAGTGGAAAAAACCAAATATAGCTTAAACTCTTGGAACCCCTCATCCATCTCCTGGTTGGTAGAGCTATCTTAGCTAACAGTTCACCGATGTCCATACCTGTTTATTCCCAATCTTTTTACCACTTCCTGATATCACTCTGGACTTGATCTCCAAACTGACTAGGAATTTCCTTTAGGGAAAAGCACTACTGGTGGCAGCCTCCACTCCGTTAATTGGAACATTACAACACTTTCAAAGTATGAGGGGGGATTGTGCATCAGAGACCTAAGACATGTTAAGGTTTCCCTTATGACTAAGAATATTCTCTTTGTTTTAAATAAAGATGAAAAGTTTTGGGTTCAAATTCTCCAACTTAAGTATGGGGAGCTTAACCCATGGGACAAACCTATCTTAAGAAATATCTCTTGGTTCTATAGAATGTTATACAAAACTACTAGCTTCATTAAATCTAACATATGCATTAATATCTGCAATCCTAATGTGATAAGTTTTCTACATGATCCATGTATTTTTGATATCCTATCTCCCTAAAACACCTTCGTTAACATGGATTTAAATATGGAGGATTTATGCATTTATGACTTTCTTGAGAAGAATTCATTATACTATATTGAAATCTTGAACTGCTTTGGTAACTCCTTGATTGGAACAACCTAACCAAGATGACTTTTTGATGTTTCTTGTTCCAATCATTGGGTTTGGTTACCTATAGCCTTTACAAGAAAAATTGCAAAAGCATTGTCTATGACTATCATCACAGAATCGGAACATAAATATGGCAATGATATCCGGGGTTAGCACAAAATATGGAGTCTACCTACAGCTCCAAGGGTGAAGACCTTTTTATGGAGATTGTTCCTTGGTAGAGTTCCAACCTTTGAATTTCTATACAATTTGAACATTGGTCCTCAAATGCTATGCCCTCTATGTAGAATGGAGAATGAAACCTTGGAGCATATTATGTGCAAATGCTCTGTTTCTAAAATTTTTTGGAGGCTGGTTGCTCAACACACTGGAATAAATTCAAATGTGTTTGATGGGCTGTTGAAGGGCCATGGTCTCATGGAACATAGGGGTGTTAGAGAATGTAGACCAAAAGCCTCTATAGCTCTGGTGACAACCTATGCCTGAGGTCTTTGGAAAGCAAGGTGTGATTTGGCGTTTTAAAACAGGAGGCTTCAAGCTCACCAAATCTTCCAGGCTGCCCTTACAACCACTCGGCATCATCTTTGGAAAAATCAGAAACAAATCAGGGAGTTCCTCAATGTTTCACGCTTTAATAATTTGATAATTGTATTATGTGTTGCCTCTTGGTTGGAGGACCATAACTCATGTAGAATTGGGTTTGTTGTTGTTGCAGGTTTAAAGATTTTGGTGTTTGTTATCTCATTTGCTAATGTTGATTCTAGTTTGGCTGTAGAAATCTTGGCAATTGGGGTTGCACTACATCATTGTGATATGATGAAATTGAATAATGATCGAGTGTATACTAACTATCTTGCAGTCGTTGATATACTTGGTGGAGATAAGGAAACCAACAATTGGAGGATTCAGGATGAAGCTCAGCACATCAGAAGATTTTGGAGTAGCAACCCAGTGATGGATTTGGCTATTGCCCTAGGGAAGTTAACACAATTTTTGACACTTTAGCAAACTATGGCAGAATGAATCCAACATTATCTAGGTTTCACAGTGGAATAGATAGACCAAGGTGGTAAGAAGATGTAGCTGATGCAGCTGGACTTCACTTTTGAGTTATGATGTATTATTATTATTATTTTTCTTTCTTTTGCAGCTACATGTAGCTCTTAATGTCAAAAAAAAGGAACTAACTTCAAGCATTAACTTTGGGGACCCAAACCTGCGATCATATACATGTTCCTTCATAGGTTTGGTCTTCATGAATGACTCCCTGTTAAATAGTAACTGCAACACAAAAGCAGAAAATAAGAATGTTTAGGATGCATAGTTTAGAAATATGATTTTGTTAATGCAAATTATTGGAGTCTATTGTACGTTCGGACGCCAAGTTGCCCTTCGTCCTGGGCGTCCATAGGAGCCATGCTCCTCACTGCACCGGGCAAGAGAATCTATAAGAATGGAACAGCTAATGCATACCTACCCAGCCAACACACAAGCTCAACATGTTTCCACGCCCAAGGGCCGGCTCACGGGTACTCAGCGGGCATGAAACACATATCAAGTGGAAGCAATTATCCAACGAATCAAATATATATAAACAAGCATGGAATCAAGAAAGTAATCATCCAACGAATCAAGTAAACATGCATAAGCATGGAATCAAGGATCAAGGAAGCAATCATCCAACTATAAGGGAAAGAGGCAGAAGTACTTACCTGTATTAGCAGAGATGTCCAATAATCAACCAATGTTGCTCCCAAATTAACGCGACCCTATGTCCTACATTGGTATCTGATAGTACAAATCTATTCTTAGTATATCAATGAGTGCATAATGGGTATTTACCCATAACCATGTGTATAATTATGTCTCCCTTATGGCTGTAATAGTATTTATCTAATAAAATCCATGCATTATGAACCTTGGTTGGGTCCATGTGGGTCGTGGTCCGCCAAGCTAATTCTAGCCCATAAAGTACCCTCTTTTATTTTATTCCATCACTCACATATATCTATCTCTATGTATATTCATAGCAAGCTAATGAACCTTGGCCCAATCCATCATTAACCCTGGTCCAGGCCTAGATAGATTTTTGGGTTGGGCGGTGGCCCATCAACACACTAAATTTCTGTAATCCATAATGGGTTACCATTCTCTACAACCAAACCCCAGCCCATTAGGTTTTCAGTCTGTTAGTCCCTTCTCTGACTCAGTGGCTCTCTAAGCCCGTGGTTGGGTTCAAAGAACCCCTCTCAGCTTCAATTGATCAATTAAATATTCATGAACTATCATGATAAAAATAACATCATCTACAGCATGTTTTCCCTAAGGTTCAGTTTTAACAAATTTCCATTTTATCTCATTAACCACACAGTGCATGCATTGTGATAAAGTAGGTTACCAGAGCCCTATTGCCTGAGCTTAGCACCTCAGTCCACAGATGGAGGCTTCCTTGGCTAGACCTTCACCGGCATAGGACACTACAGAGACCTCCGGTGGTGGTCTCCGACAGGGCTCAGGACAATTCCAAGAAGTCTGACCGAAAGATGGTGACAAACACGCATAACTAACTACTGGCTAAGAGTTTCCTATTGGCTCGGGCATTCACCCACGTATTCTAAAACCTAACAGCATGCCATTGACTGGGAGGATGATCGAAGGTGATCACTGGAAACAATGGAGCTTACTTTGAGGAATGTAAATCATGTGGTGGTAATTTGTTGTTGTCCTTGGATTTATTGTGTTTGACTCGGTCGTTCTATATTCTGGAGCAACGCATCGAGTTGATGAGTTCGCGGTGCTCACCCTTGCCAGCCTTTTCTCGTCCACGTTGCATGGAAGTTTTAGGGTTAGCAGTCTCCAATCGAGAGGTTCATGGGACGTAACCTCGACCTACCTGTCTGCGGTTCAGAACCCACTCTCGCTCTTGTGCTCGAGTCTGCATCCCAGCCGTGGCCGAGGTCTCTGTTGGGTTTTTTGGGGATGGGTTTAAGGTTCTCTGGTCACCGGTCACCAGAGCGGTGGTGATGCCTACTATGTTCATATCTTTTTATGGTGTTGAGCTGCCTATTTTTGAGGCTCGAGGCGAGGGAACAACACGCTGCCCATCTTCTTCGTTAGTGAGCAGTAAAATCTGCGTTGCTCAAGTTGTATCTACAGCCGGGATCCCTATAGGATTTGTGTTTAGACCATGTGCTGAGGTTAAGAATAGGAGCGCGTTTCCTTAGCGTTGAGCAATACAATCGCACCACATAGCGCTCAGTGCAAACGTTTTCCTTCTTCTGGTAAGCAATCAGTGCCACCTACATGGCATTTCCTATGTTTAGAGCAAGGGTTCCCCTTGAGAAATGGCTTCCACACTCACGCCTTTCTCTTTTCATGGATTTCTCTTCCAAATCTCAAACCCATGTTTTTAACTCAGCCGTGGGATTTCAATGAGCTCCTTCCACTTTAAATCTCCACCATCTATTATCATGCATGGGTTTTAACCCTAGTGTATGGATCACGTGCACCTTTACAAAAACCACCCAAATAACTTTTTTAGTTTACAAGTGGGTCCTCATCTACTTAAACCCGTGAGGAAGTGCATACTTGCAACTAAATCCCTCATCTATATAAAAATTAACTTTCAGCAGAGGGGATTAATTAACAAAAATATTATTAGGGAAATTAAAGCCTTTTATTAAGCCATAAAAGGGGTTGTCTTTTGATAAGTGCATTATTATACATATTCTCCTTATCATATTTATATGCACTTATCCCGTTTTCGGGCATCAATTGTCTATTTTTATACTTCTGTGGGTATTCCTATGTGATTGGACATGTAAATAGGCAACCAAGGAAAAAGGAACAAGAAATGGGACATGCTGAAGCAAAAAAAGCAAAAGACCACACTTGTAGAGAAGAGCACGACCGTGCTCTCATTTAATACGGCAGTGCTTATCAAGCATGGGCGTGCCCAAGAATGTGCAACTCTCTGTATGAAAGCATGTTGACCATGACATGATCATGAGGAACATGGGCGTGCTCCTGATAAACACGGTTGTGCTCAAGCCAACACGGGCGTATTCCAGATTAAGATGACCATGCTTCATAGATTGAAAATCTATGAATAGCCGCCGCATAACCATAGAAAAGAAACTTTTGGGTGGAGCACTCTCGGGGGATTCTTGCTACGACGGCTAGGGTTCAGAGAGGAATTGAAGACAGAGGAGACGATCAAGGGAAGATTTCTATAGCTACCTTTATAGTCTCCTCTTTTATCATAGTTATGGTAGTCTATAGCATAAGAGGCTAAATCTTCTATGGTGCCTCAGACACATGAATCCTATGATGAACTTGTTATTATTGATTTCCTAATATGTTTGGTTTCACTTTATTAATAATTCTTGTTAGCATCTTGATTGTCTGTGTTTGCAACTCTGTGTAGTTTCACTTGTATGAGCCCGATCATCTATCTCCTCAGAGGATAGCATTAGTATGTTTGTGTTTGTGTTGGATGGTTGTGTGGTTATTATTGCATTAGCCCGGAGTTGTTACCTCCCTAGATATCCTTGTATAGTTTGTCTTGCATAAGCCTTGAGTTATCTACCCTAGTGGGTTAGAGCATCCAGCACCATCAAGTGTTTGTGCGGTGATTCAGTATTTTTAGAATAGTGTATTAGCCCAGGCATTCATCTAGATAGGTTGTAGCCGGATATGGGTGTTACGGTGTGCATGGGCATCACGAGAGATCAGGTGTTGTGCTGAAAGTGCAATTGTTACATCGTCCAGGGATTGTTAGTAACCAACCAGTAAGAGGGAATCAATTATTAGCAAGGGAATCCTAGGAGGATTGTGACTTGAGGTGCCATATCTCATCTCTGATTAACCTTAATCCTCCATCTGTTCGCATTAGTCTTCTTAATATATCCAATCACACCAATCATCATACATAGTTTAGTTTAGGTTATTATAATTAGCACTAGAATCCAGTCCCTGTGAATTCGACTACCCTACCCTTGGGGTAATTTACTACTTGATCAACCCCGTATACTTGCAGGAGAGTGTCGCTCAAATTCGTGCGTGCATCACCTTTACAACAGGATTCAATATTCCATGGCTGGCTAATGTATCCGTACTTGTATTTATCTGTAATTGTATTTATCTCCCTGGGACATAAATGTTCTTTGAGATGCTCATCCAAAACACACAATTCATCCACCAAGGCTTGCTCTGAGCCATCACAGGGATCATTGCTTTTTATAAGCTTCACAGAAGAAGGAAAAATCATTGATCCACTTTAAAGAAGTAATAGAAGTCAGATAATTAGATATCGATTTGTAGTACCAATTTAAAACAGTTCATGTTAACCGTATTTTCTATGTGAAAAATACTTTTGGTTAATCTTGATGAAGTTAAATTCGGAATTCATGAAAACCAATGCATGAAAATAGAATTGGGTAGTCATGCTAAAACAAATGGATGCAAAATCACCTACGTAAGGGGTCCTTAAGTTTTCAAAATGTGCTTCCACTTCAGATAATAAGAACAATCATTACTTTCAAAAGACTAATCCAACAATAATATCACACAAACTCGTTTAGTTTTGAGTGAAAAAAAAGAAAACTATTAACATCCCCGTGGATGTCGTTGTAACAACCTAAGTCACCGTCCTGTATTAGAAGAGGACGTCATGATAACGATCAAAGTCACCACCTGCCATCTTGAGAAACGTCGCAATAATTGCCGAAGTCATCGCCCATCCTGGAAGACGTTGTTAGCAAATGCACGGCCGGAAAATAACCGATCTCCCAACCTATAAAAAGGGGCGGAGTGGCAACGATGCAAGGGATCCGAAATCTTTTATCTGATTCGTGGAAAAGAAGACTTCAACATTCCTTCCTAAAAACCTGTTTAATAGTAGTATCTCTCATCCGTTGATCGTGATCCATCCAGATCCCCAAGAGGGGCAGATCTCAGTATCAACAATTACTATATAATAAAGTATTTTTTTTACGGTAGAGGAAGTATAATGGGTTATTAATATGGGTTCACTACCAAATTTTCATCTATGGACATCAACCCCGTCCAAAGGATAAAATGCTACAAATTAACATCCAAATAAAAAAAAATGTCACATCCTTTTTTGTTTTATCCCTCTAACCACACACGACCAAACACACTAATAAAAACTTGGATCCATGTTTACCCCCATCTAAGTGATCTAAGTTATGAGTATTTACAAGCAAGCAAGCAAAGAAATACTACAAACATCCAAACACCACTTTAATTCCTACATAAATTATGGAGTAGAGTGGTGATAAGATAAGTAGAATGGTGTGGGTGAAAGCTTATTTATATTCTATCATATTATATGGGGTTTTCAATATTTCCTCATCATATATGAATTTTTTGTTGGAATTTTAAAAGGATTTTTAAAATAGAAAACTCAAAAATTATTTGACTGTTTTGATTCTCATAACATTTGTTTTATTGGGACATAATAGTTTCCATATTAGTGAAACCATTGCTTTCCCAAAATAACTAGAATTTTGGATTTAAATGGAAAGGTTGGACATGGGTTTGGATGACTAATGATGAGAAGAATCATAGCCGCCTCTCTAACAAATGATAAGAGTTTTCATTATTTCTTCTTTTTGGACAGTTAACTACTTTCTTTTTGTTTGGTTTCTTATGACTTTGGTACCGCCCCACCAAACGCTCCGTCAGATCTCAGAATCCTTGGGGAATAGTTCCCAACAAACTCTTGCACGAAAGGCGGGAATACACCTTAGGACAACGATAACACAGCACGTCCAGTACTAACATTTATTTATTTTATTCATAAACCCAATTTGTTTTCTCACTTGTTTTTGCAAGTAAAGATACAATTTTGTAAGTCCATTTGTTGGTAATTTTATGTCCAATTGCTTTTTTTTTTAATTGTAATTGATTTTATATATAGTGCATGGAAAATATATATTGTTCTAACATTTTTCAGTTATTAATTTGATTTTGCAAGAAAAAAATCAATTTTACTATATAATTTTTTCTTATTTATTTTATTTAATCAAACTGATAAATTTATTCTAAAATTATCACCATTAAACTCATAACTAAATTGGCACTTTGAGTTCAATGTGAGCAAACCATTATTGTTTTTTTCTTTCACAACATGAGGTTTTGTTAATAACAATCAAACTTGATATTTATATATACTTTTAACGAACTGACATTAAGTTTTTAATAATATTTGTAATGACATGTTTGTAAATGAAAATAACTTCTCAATTATTATGGTTGTTGAATATGCTTATATATCTCAATAAAAATATGAAAATTACTATAAAAATTAAAAATTAAAAAATATTATTATCACAATACTCACTTACATCTCACGATAACCAATGAATGAGTTATCGATACAAAAATCACTAAAAAAATAAAATATTTATGGGTATGTTCTTTTCAATGCATACAAAGTAATCAAACATTGATGTTCCCTATTTATATTCTCCTTTCAAAATTCCATGTTGTTATTATTTTTTGTTGTTGTTATTGTTGTCAATAGTTAACATTTCATTGCATTTCATGGGGAAAATAACAATCAAAATTAGACCAAAGAAATAAGGAATTGCATGGATTGAGTGAAAATCGAGGAAATTAACGAAAACGAAATAGAATGAAAATGATGGAAAATAAAAGGTAAAAGGTTTATATATCATTTTGTTCATCCAGCCAAACAGAAGAAAACGTTTTCCTCTGAGGTTTGTTTGTTTTTAAGGTAAATATAGCAAAAAAAAAAAAAAAAAATTGAAAGAAAAGCTTTCATGTGTTTTGGTTGAATAAAGGAAACCTATTGATTAGTTTTTCATTGTTCTTCCCTCTTCTCTTATTTATATCATTTTCATTCCTAAAATCCAAGCAAATTGTCTGAAAAGAACCTGTACCTTTTCGCTTTGGTTTTTGTATTTCTTTTCCCTTTAACAAATTACATGGCCGGACAATCTTCTATCATTCAATGCTCCAAAAATCTTAATTTATTTAGGAGCATATGGATGAAATCATGAAAGATGTGTGTTTTTTTAATAATGTTAAAAAAAATTCTTTTTATTTTATTTTATTTTATTGGCAACTAATTTCTAATAAAGTGGTAAAAGTTTGAGATGATGAAATTATTTAAATACCCCTTATTAGAATTAATTAACAAAAATGGAATAGTTAAATTACTTAAATACCTCTTATTAAAATTAATTAACTCTAATAACAAGTTTAAAATTTGAGTGGTTGTGAAAGGGTATTTTGATAATTTCATTTTTAATTTATAAGATGGTAAAGTATATTAACTATGTAATTATTGTTAGTGATGTGATTTAATCAATTTTGGTTATAATGATTAGATTGTTTCAAGGGTGAGTTTGGGAGAGAGTAAGTAACTAGAGTTGTATAATCTTTTAATTGGTGGAGAATTAAAAAAAAATTAAAACGCAATTAAATTTTAATGACGATTTAAAAAATTATTAAAAACTTAATGTTATTCCACTTCAAAGGTACTTGTTTGTTTGGGTTTAAGAGGGAAAAAGAGATCCTCATATAAAACCCTTTTTCCAAACACCACCTTAAACCACCCAAACCACTCTCAAATAAATGTTAAAACTATATCAAATATATCAATTTTATTTGGAAAGTCTATCTCTTGTAGAATTAATTAATTAAATTTTTTTTTTTTTGGAAAGGTGGATAAACCATATTGATTTAGAATCGAGCGTTTACAAAATGAAAATTACATAAAAGGAATTGTGTGATAGAGTTTGGGACTCAGAATCTTGGTCGGTTCCGGGGATACCAAATAATATCACACCAAATACTAAGGCGATATCCGCCTATATGTCGTTGCCTGGGGTAGTGGTGTCCTCAAAGTCATCACCCAAGGAAGTGGTCAAGTCCTCTCTAGTGAATGTAAGCATTCTTTTAGCTACTGACTCCATTGCCATCAGCTTTGGCCTCTTTGATGTGTGAGCTGCATGAAACCAGGAAGGTATTAGAAAACTAATATTCCGGATGATTTCTGGGAAAACGCGCTGTTTATCATGAAAGTATCTTTGGTTCCTTTCTCTCCATATGCTCCAGGTTATGGCCGCCACAACAATACTCCAACCCGACCACTTTTTCTTTTCCAGGTCTTTCCTGGGCATATTGTTACCTCAGAGGTCTTGAATATTAGTCTGGACGCGCGCTGTTCCAAATAATTGACAAAAATGTGACCAAATGCGTTTACTGAATGGGCATGTTATGAGGAGGTCGGGCACAAATTCTTGATCTTGTCCACATAGGAAACTTTGGGATTTAATTCCACCCCATCCCCTCTTCAATATGTTATCCATGGTCATGATTTTATTATCCCAAGCCAACCATTCGAATAGTTTGACCTTTTTTGGGATGGGTTTCCTCCAGAAATCCATTCCTAGCTTGCTTCTCATACCTCCATCGACTAGAAAAAGATAGGAGGATTTAACCGTGAACCTATTGTATGAGGTTAATACCCACTTCATGCGGTTTGAATTTGTTGCTCTTGATGCTTCCAACGCCGCAAAAACTTCCCTCATGCAGGCGTCTCCATTGAGGCTCAGCGGACCTGCTTTTAGGATAGGCTCACCTAGTCGTGTCCTAATCCTAGCATGTTCCACACTCAGGTGGTTAATTAATAATTCAGGTAGTTCTAGGTGAAGGTTCCGCGGAGCATGTCCTTCCATCCATTTGTCCCACCATACATTGGTAGTTTTGCCATCCCCAGCTTCCACTAATGTGTTGTGGAGCACCGTCTCTTTGGATTGGCAGATTCCTTTCCAAAAGAAGGATACCCTAGTCGGCACTTCCAGAAATGGGTTGAGGAAGCCTTGCTTGTAGTATATGTGTTTTATGATTTTAGGCAGACTCCCATTTCCCCGGTAAGGATCCGCCACCACCATTTTCCCAACATTGCTTCATTGAAGCTTCGCAAGTCTAGAATCCTCTATCCCCCATGTTCCTTTGGCTTACAGACTCTACTCCAGTTAACCAGTCTGTAGTTTTTGTCTTCCAAGTTGGGTCCACGCCAGATGAAATCCCGACGGAGTGCGTCAATACGGTTTATGACCCATTGAGGGATCATATATATTGCCAACCAATGATTAGGGATTGCAGATAGCAGTGCGTTGATAAGGGTGATTCTCCCTCCTTTAGAGAGGAGTCTACTCTTCCAAGAGCTAATCCTCCTTCTAACTTTGTAAATTAACCCAAGCCAGTCTGCCTTCCGCGGTTTAGTCCCCGAGATCGGTAGTCCCAAATACATACACGGTAGGGACCCGACACAACAGTTCATGATATCGGCCAATTCTTGCATATTATGTGATCTAAGTTTGATCGGTATTAGAGCACTCTTGTGGTAGTTGATGCTAAGCTCCGATAACCCCTCAAAAAGGTAGAAAATCAGCTTCAGGGTTTGCATATGTTTTGGCTCTCCTGAGCTGAAAACTAGGAGGTTATCCACATATTGGAGCGAGGTGATCTCATTCTCCACACCGGGTCTACATAGGACACCACAGAATACCCCCTCCTTGGTGGCCGATGTTAGCATTGTGTTGAAAATATCCCCTGCTAGAACAAACAAAAGTGGGGATAAAGGGTCACCTTGACGGAGTCTCCTTTGATGCCTAATATATCCTATGGGTTGCCCATTGATGAGGAAACTGGCCTTCGAAGTAGTAAGGATCGCTCGGATCCATCCTAGCCATCTGGGTCTGAAGCCTCGCGCCGCAAGAATCTCCAATAGGAAGTCCCAATCAATCATATCAAAAGCTTTCTCAAAATCAATTTTTAGTAAGGCTTCGTTTGTATTGACTCGCTTCATGCCATGGATCAACTCTTCAGCCGCCACAATATTGTCCTAGATGCATCTGCCTTTTATAAATGTTGTTTGTGTCTCATCCACCAACTTATCAATGATCGCTTGTAAGCGGTTGGCTAAGACTTTTGTTATGATCTTTATGGAATAGTTTATCAGGCTGATGGGTCTATAATATTTTACCCTTCTTGGGGCTTCCACTTTGGGGATCAAAAGAATAGAGCCCAGTTGATCCGCTCAAGCTGCGCTTCCCCTTTAAACAAATCCTCAAATAGTTTCATCATATCTGGTTTGATTACCTCCCACCCCTGCTGGTAAAAGGTCATAGGAAAACCATCTGGCCCAAGGCTTTGTCAGGATTCATATGGAAAACTGTTGTTCGAATTTCCTCCAGGGTGAAAAGTTGATCTAGCTGGTTTAGGTCAACTCTCTCCTTATGGGAGAAAAAACGGGTCCAATTTGTAGTATGTCGGCTCTCTCTCTCCTGACGCCGAAAGACCTTTATAGTGATTGTTGATTGTTGTTGCGATTTGTCTCGGGTCTTCCTCGAAGAATCCTTCAACCTCGACTTTGTTGATCCAGTTTCTACTCTTTCGTTGGTATGTCAATGCATGGAAGAAACTGGTGTTGTTATCACCTTCTTGTAACCACTGAACCCGTGATCGTTGTCTACAAAAAGGCTCTTCCACTCTTATGTACTGTTCATACTCTCTTTGGAGACCTTTGCTTTCCTCATCCTCCTCCAAAGTGCTGCCACGGTCTTTGCCCTTCGTATCCAATTCCTCTAGCCTTTCTAAAAATCTCAGTTTTCTTGATGTTTGTTGCGCCTTTAAAGCTTCTCTTGCTCCATTCTTTTAAATGGTTTCTGATGAAGGTTAGTTTCTTTAGAATTAATATTAGGAAAATCTTTATATTTACAAATATTTATCTTTATAAAATATTTATAGGCAGTTTTACATAGGTGTAAAGTAAATAGTTTTACATGTAAGTTGAACTTTTGAGTATTTGGTTTGCTGTGAAATGACAAATTACATGTAAGTCAACTTAGAGTGTTTGGTTTTCTGTGAAATGACAAATTACATGTAAGTCAACTTACATTTGAAATACAATAAAACCATTTTGTTAAAAAAAAAACCCTTCAACCCAACCAACTAAAGCTCTTTCTTCAATTTTTACTAGTGTTTTTGTAAAAGTATCAAACTTTTGCACATTTTTGCATAAACACCCAGTAATTTTGAATTTAATTTTTTCATTGGTGTTTTTGTAAACTTCTCAGACTTTTGGTTGTCTTTCAAATAAATATAGCAATTGCCAAAAATTAATTTTATTATTAAGGAGGTTATTTTACCAGGGTGTTATCATAAAAGTGTCAAATTTTTGCAAATTTTTAATAAAAACCAAGATTTTTTTGAAATTTTATTTTAATTTTTTCAAGGGTGTTTCTATAATATTATCAAACTTTTACTGTTTTTGTAGATAAACCCATCAGTTTGTAAAAATTTATTTTATTATTTAGGATAGTTTAGTGAATCTAAGCATGGTTGGATGAAAATAATTCAATTTTAGTTTAAATGAGAATAATTTTAACTTATGTGGTGAGACTAGTTAGATTTGTTGAACTTATTTATAGGGGTAAAAAATGCTTAGGGCTTGTTTGGTTTTCCGCCTTTTTTGCGTTTTCCGCCTTTTCAGCGTTTCCATTTCTAGGAAAACGCAGAAATTGCAGAAAACACATTTGGTTGGAGCATTCTCTAGAGAAGGCAGAAAATGAAATTGTCATGCCCCGACCACAAAATCTCGAGCCCACGGGCATGCGACAGATCTGCCATACCCGAACAGGGATGGGCCCTGCCAGGATACGAAGGCTCGATGATCAACAATCACACATAAAATATACACAGCGGAATAAAAGTAGACATAGCATAATATGTCTCACAAAAGAGTATATAACGGAATTAAAGTCTAAGTGTACTCAAACCCTAAAGTCACATCATATATAGCTCCTACAAGGGAACCTATAATAACATGTCCTCACACATGATAAAACAAGAAGTAGCCAACCTCAACAATCCCAACAATCCACGCACAGCTCCTCGGGTCCCACGACCACTACTCCTTAGGATCTGAAAAGAGGAGTCAACAAGTGGGTGATCCTTCATAAGGAAAGCCCAACAAGTACTCGTTGGATATAATAAATCATGCCTCATGGATAATAATATGAATCAAGGAGAAATGATCCAAGGAAATATAAACAAGTCAGTGATCACATCAAACGCCAGGGTCTCAAACCCACACACACATGAACAAGAAATCCATGACAAGTCAAGGAGATAAGGATCTTAGCCCTATTAAGAACACACACTCATAAGTGATAGAGAATCCAAACCTCAAGCAACATACCATATGACTGATCATGGCAAGCGATCCAACAACTCACAAGTCCTCTCCCTGGGCAAATACGGCTGAAATTGTCATCGACTCAGTCGACAGCTCGGTAGCACTACATCCATATCATGTACGTACATGGCCAGTGCTTCATCCCACTGACAATGAATATGGGACAACCAGAGTATCGTCCCTTTGACAAGGAATACTAGATGAGTAGGGTATCCTCGGTCCCGAATATCCATACAGCACCAGGAGAATCCTCAACAACAAGATAACTGACGCACATTCACTCTACTCAAATAAGATCGCTCACGCTGCGTTTCCACGACCAAGTGCCAGTCAATGAGTAACATACTCAGCAAGTATATAACAAGTAAACCAACAATCAATCAAGGAATCAAAGATATGTGTACAAACATGGAATTACAAATATCCAACGAAACAAATACACACATATATATAAGAAAATGAATCCAAGTTTTAAGGAGGCATGACACAAACCTCAATAAATATTCAATAAAAGAAGGGGGGAGGTACTACTTGCCTTTATCGAGGATATTCCGACTCAGTCACAAATCCCTCTCGACGTGCCTTCCCGCACTACCTCGAGATCTAATAATTAGGTCTAGACTTAATATATTTGTCAAGCACATTATCATAACATGCTCCTAATTAAATTGCATGACTCACACGTGATCCTATTCACCCACCTAGGAATCAGGTCGTTTACATTCCGCATCAAGTATGGTGGGTCTTTTTAACATAATAAGATTAGTCATACAAACATGGGGCATCTAATAATCGGCCTAACTCAGCTCCAACTTTTATAAACTGCCTGGCGTGGATCAATGAGAAATAATCATACCAAATAACGACTTCCCTTGGCCAACCTTTACATGCTATGCAGATATTCATATGTTTACAACTAATCATTAGAGCTTAAATGTGTTTTAATCCTTTGCCTTCTCAGGACCATATATGCATGCTTATATAAATCACATGCTCCTGAGAATGCACATCTTAGACTCTCATGTACATGCTATGCAGATATTCATATGTTTACAACTAATCATTAGAGCTTAAATGTGTTTTAATCCTTTGCCTTCTCAGGACCATATATGCATGCTTATATAAATCACATGCTCCTGAGAATACACATCTTAGACTCTCATGCATGCATAGATCTATACCCATATCTATGTACCCATGTATGTATACTCATATCAAGGAGGACCGAGTTAGGACCCATGCATGCTCGGATACCCACTCATGAAGCTAACTCACAGAGACTTGTATTTAATGGTGTGTTACCCCAATCATGCAACCATTCATGCATGCATGCGAGCAGCGTTCATAAGGTTGACTCACCGAAGTTTGGAAGACTTCTCCGGCAACGTAGTGACATCCGAGAAGAACCCTGGTGGCCGGCGCTGCTCCTAGCTCCGCTGCACCTTTCTGACATTCCACACCCCCATGAGGATTTGAGACGCCCTCATGTTAGGTGTGAAAGGTTGAACTAAAGAGAGAGAGAGAGAGAGTGTGTGTGTGTGTCTTGACTTACCACTTAGGTAAGGTGGGGTTGCACTGGTCCGGAGGAGACGCCCGGCTTCACACTTCTCTTTGTCACGCACCTCTCACACCTTCATATGAGTGGAACACTGGCAGGGTCTTTGCCAACTTCCCCCGAGTGATGTGATCCCAGTCAGCTCCTCCGGGCGGCTAGGGAGCTTGAGATCTAGGGTTGGGAGGATAACGCCCTCCGTCTCTGTCTTTCTATCACTCTCTAGCTCACTCATTTAAACTAGAAAGGGAGTAGCAGCCGGAGAGAAAGAAGGAGTTTAGTTGTGAAGCTTCTCAGTAATTACAACCCCCTCATATGTGTTGCGCAGATGGACCTCAGAGGAAGAGATGTAAGCTCAGTGAGAACTGGCACAAAGAACACTAAAACAATCACAAGAGATAGCACACAAAGATATATGTGGAAACCGTTTAAATCGAGGGAAAACCACGGGGCACCGGGATACAAACAATCCACTAAAATCTCAAGCAAGAACTACAAAGTAACTCTTGAGTTGATGCCCAAACTCAAGATTACAAACAAAGATAGGAATAGACAAACAGATCAGTAAATATTTAACTTAAGACAAGCTTAAGCAAATAAACCCAAACCACAATTGAGCTTCAAAGTCCTTCACCTCCAACGTCTCCTTCTTTCTTCTTCTTCTTCTTGCTTGCTTCTTCACTGGTGCTCTCTAATTCATACTTGGATTCTCAAGTGTTCTTCCTCCTTTTGTCTCTCTCTCCCCAAGAAGGCTTCAACTCTTTTCTATCTCCTTGGTGGGATTCCTAAAGCACCTTTCTGCAGCGTGTACAACACTCCATGTCGCATCATGCTGCCCATCATACCTGTGGTAGTTCCAAGACACCTTTTCCTCTGATACCGCCGTTCCTCTTGGGATTAGTGTCATTATACTTCCAATAGAAGATACTGATTCTTTCCTGAACCCTTGCCGATCAACTAACTCTTCGACAACAACTGCTAGCTTGGTACACCGGTGCTGAAACGTCTGTCCGATATGCATTTCCGATGTGACGCTTCGGTCACCCTTTTTGATATGTGGCACATCGGCCCACTCATCGCCCTTAGTGTCTTGGACTCCACCTCATCAGCCCAGCCTTCTGCTCTGTCTGTTTCCTCTACTGCTCCACTCATCGGCAGCCAAGTTGGTCTTGGACACTCAAACCCAACAATATGTTCCCGAGATGAAGGCGCAAAGGGTTCGAGGCCACAGGGGATTGAAGTGAGGGGACGCTGATAACTTTCCTCGTGCTCGGCGTCGATCGTGACAACTCGGATATGCGTCAATGAGTAACAGTGGGACGAGATGGTTTTGAAAGTGAAAGTGGTATTGCCTCAAATCCAGTCAACAACATGGATGAACGATCACCATTAATCCATGTTGTCGAAGCTAGCAAGGGTTATCTTTTTTATGCCTTAAGATTAAGCAATCTTTCGGATGGGTGGCTGATGGTACTTTCACGTGGCAAGTGCAAAGGAGAGTCTGTTTCGACTATATTTATAAACGAAACCCATTGCGCGGCATGGCGTTCCACTGAGTTTCGTCCAAATTGAACCGTTTCCCACTATAAAGCGGATAACCCTCCTCACACGGTTTGGTTCAATCATGACTTAACGTTGAACCTCAGTCGTGTGATGACAAGTTGCATCTCCACTTAATTCCAAGCCATCAACTTCAATCAGTGATCAAATCGTGACCGTTGCTTCCTAATAAGTCATGACCTTTGGTTTACAAATGAGAGAACCTCATGCATAAATCTATGAGAGGCAAATCATTTAATTATACCCCCATTAATACTTCATATTAATCCAAATATGGGATTTTAATTTATCTAAGCAAGGATTAGTGAGATAATTAAGGATTAATAAATCCATAAATATAACGGCTTTTACAGAAATGGGGATGGAAAATAGAAAACATAAAAAGCCAAAAAGACATTTTCTGATGCTGGAAAACACCGTTGGCATAACTGTAAATAGACCAAACTCCAAAAGTAATTATAAAAATATATAAAATATTATGTTTTTATTTTTTTATTTCTTAAAATACATTTTCTTGAACTTTTGTTATTATAAAATATCATGTTTGTTATTTTTTATATTTTGAACTTAAAAAATATCATATTTGACATTTTTCATTTTTTGTTTATGCAAACAGTTTTCATTTGTTGTTTCTGAAAATAGTTTACAATAAACCAAACCAAACAACTTTTCCATTTTCTAGTTTTTGAAAAGGCAACAGAAAATCTTTTTCCTTTTCTGTATTTTCAACCTTTTCAGAAAATAGAAAACGAAAAACAAACCAAACACCCCCTTAGATTTACCGGGGTTGATATATTTGTACTAACTAATTAGCTAGAGACCTCAACAACTACAGAGGTGCTTTATTGCTTGCTACAATTTTTAATTCTTTTAATATATATATATATATATATATATATATATATATATATATATATATATATATTATCAGTGGGCTGTTTACAGGGGCAGACCTTTTTTTTTGGGGGTTTTTTTATTAATATTATGTATATAGTTAGAGCTAAAAGCTTTAAATTGGCCTTGCGAACAAAAATAAACATTAGTTCAATTGGTAAGTAGCTGACTTTAGTGGGCCTGGGTTACTGGTTCGAATCCAATAAGTCAAAAAAAATTTTCTTTCTAAATTTAGTTCTATTTTTTTATAACAGATTTGCAAGATCCCATCTATAATACTGTTTTTTTTTAAAGTATTTAATTTAATACTAATTATTTCCATTAAAGCATATCCTACTTATAATTTTTTGTATTTGATATATTTTTAAAATCTATTTCACAAACAATAATTATTTATATCTAGGCAACAAACACATGATATGGGTGTAATAAAAAAGCATGCCATTTTATATAATTATAAATTATGAAAATTTCAAGGATAACTAGAAATATAATTATTGTTGGTGAAATCATAGATTTTAAAATAAAATTTGCTCTATGGGGTGATAAATAAAATAAAATTAATGGAGGGGGTTATGGGTATTATTGAAAAGTAATGCGTGATAAATGATTTGACTATTTTTTAGGGGTGTCAAAGTAAAAAAACTCATTAAATTCTCAATTTCATTCACCTTGTTCCTCACCTTAAGGCTTATCTCATAGTTTCTTCAGCTACCGCCCCTCCCGGGCCTCACTTGTATTGTCACCGGATCCACTGGTAGAAGTGGCCTCTCGATAACTCGGTTATCCCATTTTTTAGTGCCATTGATTGTTATTATTGTTATTATATTTAGCCCTGTTTTTTTAAAGAATATTGGAAATGTAAGAGAGGAAGACATTGATTGGAGAGGTTGGGACCTTAAGATTAGGGCAGAAAGTGGGGAACAAAAGGGGAATTAGAAAGTTAGGAGCTTGATTGTATGCTTGTCAAATGTACATAGCTTCTTTTTATTTAATATATAATTTATGATATTTTTATTATTTATCGTTGAATTTTTTGGCACCCCCAAAACTTAATGTCAAGATCCGTGATTGTTTGGATTTGTGTTCCTTTTTGATGGAGAACTAATTTGCTAGATACTTGGACATGATGAACCTCCAGATTGGTACTTAACTTTGCTTGTATGGATTTCTATAATTGAATGAATGTTTAATGTTTTGAGAACGTATTGAATGTGATGTATGGTATTGATATTCTACGTTGCGACCTCTCTGAGTGTCAATAGGATTCATGTGGGCGTAGATAGTGAACGCCTCCCCATATGTTGATTACTTCAATAGGTGGGAGTTGTGAATACGCGGAGAGATCGGGTATTTAGGCAAGAGACTCCTTTAGATGTATTATTCCCACAACTCTTCCAAGATATAGGTTCCCTAGAACACTAATGCAATGAGGGTAATTAGTAACTCGCATCGACGAGGGTATGAAAGCATTATAGGAATTCTTGGTCCATAAACTAACATTCTTGAAGTAGAAATTCGTACTTGTCATTACTTGCAAATATCTTGAGGGGATTCATTGCCCGAGTATCTCCCCTTTATCATTGCTTGCCATTACTACTCTCATCATGTTGATTTCGAGTCATTTTCAAGTTAGCAATTAAACTAAATAATCCCAACATTTGGATAGGCTAAGTAGCGCATAATTAGATAGGTTAGTGATATAGGTCCTTGTGGGTTCGACATCTGACTTCTATAGTCCACTTTACTACGTGGTACAACCTGTGCACTTGCGGTATAAGCATAAGCATTAGGCTCAATCAACTCCGTCTTGATAATGGACTACTATTTATGTCTATACTAATGGGGTCTACAGGCTGCCACCCCGATCTCCATCTTGTGATGAGCAATCCTTTACACTAACCTATACATTTCATGAAGCTCGAGATATATCACCAACTTTCGGATCAGTGATTAACCTAGTACACATGAAGATTAGGGCAGTTTTATTATGTCATTGTCCGTCAACTAATGGTGCTAAAGAACTACATCACAAGTACACCAAACTCAACTCATAAACAATTAAATCAATAGATAATAAAGATGTTCATGTCTTCATCACCATATAATCCTAGAACAAGAGTTCTACCCTAGAAACATGGAACTCATAACAAATAGTTCAAAGTATTCAAATAACACAAAAGCCATGTTCACAATATTTCACGGAAATAACGACAAAGATGAATGATAACAAGAAAGGATGAGGACCTTTGCCCTTATTGAGGTCTTCTCTCCTAACGAAGTGCTCTGGCCATTCGGATCTTTGGTTCACGATTTTGGTGAAGCCTCTTTAAAGCCTTAAAGTTGTCAGTTCTAGGCCGCCACAATAACTTTTTAGAATCCAAGATAAAAAGTTGGGAGAAACCCTAAGGTTATATTTATAGCCACGACCTATGATGTGTTTCTCCTGAAGGATCAACATGTCGCAAGGTCTAAACACTTGCACCCCTCTATAGTAGAGATGAGTCGCTCACATTTGGCAGACGTGTCACAATTTCCCAGCCTTTCACAATCTTCAGTCAGGACGTGTCGTTCATTATGGGTCATCGTTCCGTTAGTTCTCGGTCGGGTTTTGCCAATAGTCAGGATGCGTCGGTCATCAAGAACTGACGCATCGCTCTTTGTCAAACTCTCCAAGTGTAGCTTGTGTTCTCGCGGCCCGATTTGTTTCCGCTCCTACACTTTCTCCCACTTCTGCAGCTCATATTTGATGCCAAGAATTGGCCTTTCCTGCGATAAGCACAATTTACTTGAATTAGTGTCCAAATTCATTGAAATCATGTGAAATTTGTATAATTTTGATGAGCTAGCACAAGTTGGTCAATTTATAAGAATTAAAGCTAAACATGCACAATTCTTTTGGTACACACACATGTTCAACCCTAAAAAGTAAGCATATAACCTACGAAATAGAGTTAGTTCAAAGAGCTAACAAAAGCCTAAGACGCACATCAGCCTCTAGAACATTATTTATCCTAACAGTGTCACTATTCTCTAGAAAGCTCCTAATATGCCTATTAGAATCATCATTCAGAAGGTTACAAAATTGACAAGCATTTTATAGCATCTAAATGACTGCGTACTTAATTTTAAATGAAGTTGCAGGGCCTTCGGACTGCTGAATACAAGACCGCAATCCTTGGGATGAGGGAATTGCATAGTCATACATGTTCTAGGAGAAGCTAAGAATGTCTCCTTGCTTCTTCTTCGCTTTCCTGAGCCTTTGATAATTTCTTTTGATCTTTAGATAGAAACGCACAAGGTCACTATCACTCATGCAAGAGCACAAAGGTGACAAGAGAAGTAACAAAAGAAAGAATGTCTCTTTTTAGCCTAAAAAAAATATAAAACAAGACTAGATATTCACAAGTCAAGAAAATAACTAAGAAAAGAAAGAAAAAAGGATAGGAAAATGTATTCACAAGTAAGAGAGGTATTCACAAAAGAAAAAAAAAATACTAAAGTAAAAATTCCTATTGGGCTAGAGTTACTAGACCTAACCACTCTTCATCAAGGGTGCCAAAAACTTTATTGAGTGCGTAGACACAAGCACCCAAGTACACATGTCATCAAAGTAATAAAATAACAAACAAGTATTGGGTCGAATCCACAGGGAGTAGGAGACTAGTTAGACTAAAACCTACTAAGGTACTATACTACTTCAGTGAATCAATTTGCAGGTTGGTAGATTCAAATCCTTATGATGCTAAGAGAATAACATAGAGAATAAAGATGGGGAAGACTAAAAATACTGATAATCTAGGGTTGTGTTATATTTAGGCATGATAAGGATCTTCTCTTGTGATTAGTATTGGTTTGTTGTGTTGGTTAGCAAGGGTTATTTAGTGATACACTAGGGACTTCGTACGCATGGAGCATAGATGTTGATTCCTCATTCCCGAGGAATATGCCTACGGTCTCCGCCACATATCCCCATGAAGCGGAGTGAGCCATTACTGAACGTAGGTAGTATCCTCGGCCCATGGATGACCCATGACATATTCCTATGCCTCAACAAATGCCGTATGTCACACCGATCTCTTCTACCTTGTGATCCATAGTCCGTCTATACAAAGAATCGAGATGACTTAATGTCTAAGATATGTCATCGCCTTCATGGATTGATGATTAACTTGATTCGCATAAGGGTTAGGGCAGCTAGATGTTTGTCGTTGCCTTTGAACTAATGGTTGGAAAAGGACTATGTCAGAAGACCACCAAGCTCAACCAACAAACCACAAAATCAGAAGATAATTTAGGTTGTCATGCCTAACTCATCACACAACTCTAGAACAAAGTTCTGACCAAAATTCATGATGCTCATACCATTAAGTTCAAAACATTCATACAAATAAGCATTCATGTTTAACTATAAAAGACAAAGACAAATAATACTGAATGATGATGTAGATCTTTCTCCTTATGTAATCTTCCCTCTTCACGAAGTGCTCTTTCCCTTCGGATCGTCAATTCTCCCTTTTGGTGAACCCCTCCAAACACCATTGAGTTGTCAGCTCCAGACCAACACAATTACTTCTTAGAAACCGAGATATTATAAAAGAAAACTCTAGTAGCGCTTTTATAGTCGCGACTTGCAACGCGTTTTTCCTTGCGGAGCGACGCATCACAAGAGACCATTAACCAGAATGTATGTGCATTAGCGACGCGTCCTTCAAAAGTGAAGGTCACATCGGTAAATCTCAGCTATCTTAGAAATTATAGTGAGGATGCGTCCTTCACTTAAGAAAGACGCATTGTTCTTTGATGTGACTTCCTGGTGAAGCTTTGCTCGGTCACGGTTCTATTTGCTTTCACTCCTAGACTTTCTCCCACTTGTGTAGTTCATTGTGAAGGCCAAAAATTGGCCTTTCCTACATTAAACACAAATCACTCGAATTAATGCCTATAATTATCAATATCATGCGGAATTCACACAACTCGAGTGAGCTAACACTAGTTGTACATTTTATATGAATTAGGACTAAACATGCACAATTCTCATTATAAATGCACATGTTCAGCCCTAAACATTGAGCATTTACCCTATAAATAAATGTTAGCTTAGAGCGCTTATAGATATCCAATAAGGGTTTGGTTTTAAAGGCCCCTACGTCTTGGAGTGTGCCTCCTCGGCCTCCTTCTTCTCCAGCTCAACCTTCCGAGGTAATGGCTCTTAAGCTTCTCCCATCTGTGAGTCGTCTCCATAAGGACATGCCTTCCGCTGGGAAGGACAACCCCAACCTTCCGGTAAGGGAGACTTGGAGGCGAAGTATGGGTTGATAGAAGTATTTCGAATCAACCTACCAAGAGCTCTCTCATTCAATGTGTTATGATGACGCATGTACATTCACATCTGTGGGATAAATGCTACTCTTTAGCACATCGAGAACCCAGCTAGGAGGAAATTTTCTGTAGATTCATGCAACAGGAAAATGAAGATCTTCAGCAGCTTAACAGTTTACACATCCAATAACCCACTCCGTACCGAGATGATTTAGGACTACCACCAGTGGAATCTATAGAGAATGATACGGAAGTGAATGGCGTAGGGGAAGGACACATGAGAAATCCCAACTCAGAGTGCAATGCAGGGATGGAACATGAAGAAAACTCTACAGAGGTACTCGAGGAATTTTCTGCAACTAGTTTAGATGAGGATTCTAGTTCAAACCAATACTTTGAAGACCATCAAGTCCTAGAGGTCGAGGGAGAACCTGACAAGGTACTAAGTGATACTGACAAGAAACTGAAACCCTCTATTGAAGAACCACCTGAATTGGAACTCAAGGAACTCCCTAAATATCTTGAATATGCCTTTTTGGGTGATAACTCAACATTGTTGGTCATAATCGCCTCGGATCTATCTGCCCCACAGAAAGAAAAGTTGCTCCAGGTTCTTAAAAAGCATGCAAGGGCAATAGCATGGAAGATATCCGACATCAAGGTATCAAACCATCCTTCTACACACACAAAATTTTAATGGAGGACAATTACAGGCCATCCGTTCAGGCCCCGAGGAGGCTAAATCCAAATATGAAGGAGGTAGTGAAAGTGGAAGTTATAAAGCTTTTAGATGCCTGGGTGATATACCCCATTTCAGAGAGTACTTGGGTAAGTCCAGTTCAAGTGGTCCCGAAGAAGGGCAGAATGACAGTAATAACGAATGAAAGGAATGAACTGATTCCTACAAGAACAATCACAGGATAGCGAGTTTGCGTTGATTGTAGTAAATTGAATGATGCTACGAGGAAGGACCACTTTCCATTGCCGTTCATCGACCAGATGCTTGAGCGGCTGGCCGAGCACTCATATTATTGCTTTTTAGATGGGTTTTCAGGCTATTTTCAGATCCCTATCGCCCCCGAGAACCAGGAGAAGACTATCTTTACTTGCCCATACGGTACATTTGGATATCATCGCATATCATTTGGATTGTGTAATGCACCTGCTACTTTTCAAGATTGTATGCTTGCCATCTATGAAGACTTCATAGAGGACATCATGGAGGTATTTATGGATGATTTCTTTGTTTTCACTGATTCTTTTGACCTATGTCTCCATAATCTAGAAAAGGTTCTGGCGAGATGCGAGGAAACCAACTTGGTGCTAAGTTGGGAAAAATGCCACTTCATGGTGCGTGAAGGGATTGTCCTAGGACATAGAATATCCCATAAAGGAATAGAAGTAAACTAAACTGAGAATTTAGGATATTTACCTTAGAGATTTCAAAATGAGAATCAAGCAGACTAAACTTAGAAGGGAAAAGGGGGGGGGGGGGGTGCGGAGAATGTAATATAAAAAATTGTGAGAAAATAAACACATCGAAACGAAGTTTCTGGTGAAACAGTTTCATTAAAGCTTCCCAATAGAGTTCCATGCAATGCAATTAAGCAAAACACAGACTCCAAAGTGAAAACCACAAGTGCTTGAAGATCATAACAATCAATAATATGGGGAATTAAATTTGGAATTTAATTAAGGGATAAATGCATACATGAGTTGGAATTCAGATGATGATCTTACAATGTCTGAAGTACAAATAGTTTGATAAAGAACTACATAAAAGTTCTGAAATGATTTTGTTACAAGATTGAAAAATGTAGGTTTAGATGGGGGCGAATTTAAATTATTAGAGGATTATGGAACAATTGGATCACGAAATCATGAATTTGAAGCACGTAAGTGAATACCTCTAAATGTATCAGGTTTATTGATCTATATCCAAAGGAAACCCTAAAGAAAAACAAATTCCTAGCTTATCTAGCAATCAAACACTATCAAAACAAATACGACGAAAAAAAGTCAAATGGGAAGTGAGCAAACCCTAGAAAACCTCACGTTGAAGAATGAACAAGTGAGAACTTCGCGTTGAAGCTTGGCAAATGTCAAAGATTGGGTGCTCTAATTCTTATACTGGATGTCAGTGGTGATAAGGAAGAGAGGAAAGGAATCTGGCATCGTTGGTAGTGAAGGTGAGGGAATCGGAGATTGGGGTACTTGCCTAGTGGTGATGGCGGGCTGAAGACCAAGAAGAGAGAGAGAGAGAGAGAGAGAGAGAGAGAGAGAGAGAGACGTTGATGGTGGTGATGACACTCAATTAATTTGATTGTACTATAGCAAAAGTACAACTTCAAGTAAATGGTTTCACATGTAAGTTCTTTTTTCAAAACAAACCAAACAGAGAAAAAGGTAATTTACCTGTAAAATCACTTACATCACACCTACCAACTGCAAACCAAATGGGCCCAAGGGGTTGTTTGGTTCTCTATAAGTGTAAAGTAAGTAGTTTTACATGTAAGTTGAACGTTTGGGTGTTTGGTTTGTTGTGAAATGATAAATTACATGTAAGACAACTTATATTTGATCTCACTTTTGCTGCATTTCAATTTACAACCAAATTGGTTGTAAGTTGAAATACAGTAAAACCATTTGGTTAAAGTAACCCCTTCTGCCCAATCAACCAAAGCTTTTTCTTCAATTTTTACAAGGGTGCTTTTGTAAAAGTATCAAACTTTTGTACATTTTTGCATAAACACCCAATAATTTTGAATTTAATTTTTCTAAGGGTGTTTTTGTAAAATTCTCAAATTTTTGGTTGTTTTTCAGATAAACCAAATAGTTTCCAAAAATTAATTTTATTATTTAGGAGGTTGTTTTGAAAAAATTCTCAAACTTTTGTACATGTTTTTAAGGAAAACCCAACGATTTTTAATCATGATTTTTACTAGGGTGCCTTGGTAAAAGTGTCAAACTTTTGCACATATTTCATAAAAACTGAGAATTTTTCCAAATTTGATTTTAATTTTTTCAAAGGTGTTTCTATAGGTGAAATCTAAGCTACTGTGGGCACTGTTCCCACAGTAACTTTCCTCAGTTGGGTTCTGGGGCGTTGTTTTTGGGTTCTAATGTTTGGTTTTTGGGTTCGGGGTGGGTTCGAAGCTACAGTGGCGCCGCCTTTAAACTTGACAGTTTTAAAAATTAATTTTATTATTTAGGAGGGTGGTTTATAAAAGTCTCAAACTTTTGCACATTTTCCACAACAATGTTGGAAAACTAATTTAAATTTTTACCAGGGTGTTTGTAAAAGTGTCGAACTTTTGCATATTTTTGCCTAAACACAAAATAATTTCGAATTTTGAATTTAATTTTTTTCTAAAGGTGTCTGTAAAATTCTCAACCTTTTGGTATCTTTTTACATATGTTTTTCAAAAATTCATTTTATTATTTAGCAGGTTGTTTTTAAAAATGGTATTGGGTTGTTTAGCAGGTTGTTTATATGTAAAAACAACCAAAATTTTGATAATTTTATGGAATCACGCAGAAAAAATTATAATCAAAATTTCAAATCTGTTGGTCTTTTTTTTTTGTAAAAATGATATAATAAAATTAAGGTATTTGATTGTTTGGTTTCAGTATGGGCGGATTGAAAGGATGAGGATATAAAAAAATATTAAATATAAAAAATTAGGTTATCAGGTAACCTCATCATCTTCTGTGATTGTATGACTCAACTTATATCAAACCAAACAGTGAAAAATTAAATACATCATTTTTATTTACAGGAAACCAAACAACTTTGATAGAAGTTAAAATACGATAATTGTTGTTACATGACTTACATCTAACTTCACTTTATACTATGATTTGAAACATTGGAAACCAAATAACCCTCAAGTGTATTTGGCCTCCAGGATTCTTCCCTCTTGAGGTGGATTTAGTTAACGTCTGTTGTTCAGGTGGATCAGGTCTAAAAACAAAAAAGAATAGAACTCAAACTTAACTCAATCCAACTTGACCTTTTTTTTTTTTTTTTGGTCGTATGAGCTAGACGGTCAGCGCCGCTTCGCTAAGTCGGACCCTGGGCGTGCACGAGACTTGGGTTCGAATCCGCGCTACCACGGGGAAGTTGCCATCCGCAGACTGGGCATCCCACGTGGGCGCTAGCATTCGCCACAAATCCGGCCCTCAACGCATCCTCGAACCCGGGTGGGTGTCGAGGAGCGCGACCAGTTTGACGCTAGGCTAAGAAGCCTTTGTCAATCCAACCTGACCTTTAGCTAGCATAGTTTAGTTCACATCAGGGTCACCATCCATATGTATCACAACATCTATTTGGTCATAAAAATATTCTTAACCTACTCCATTAATGACAAATTGCAAAATAATAAAATAAATATATATAAATATATATATATATATATATATATATATATATATGTTTTTAATATAATTAATTTCCTGATCTGAAAAGATTCCTCCCTGAAGGAGTCATTTCAATCTCCATCTATTCCAACAAAGACCAAACAAAAGAAGAATGAGCCAGCCAGGTCCCAAACCCTGCCCAGTGTAACCATAATAACCCTTGATAGACCTCTTCCAACAACAAACCAAAAAAGAATCAATATATATGCACATCATCAGATTCGGACTCTACAATGAATTCAACATCTCTCTCTTGTGTTTTCAATTCCTTGGACTTGTTCTTCTTTCTCTCATGCATGCTTCTTGATTACTTATTATCCAATACATGAATCTTACTCTTTTTAGATCTATAGAGAGAAACAAGAGGAGGTCAGAAAGAAATTAAAGAGAGATGGGGATGGGGAAGTGGAGGAAGAGGGAAGGAGGAGTTCAAGTGGAGGAGAAAACAGTTGTGCTTGTTGCAGTGGGAGGGAACAAGGAAATCACAGACTATGCTCTTGAATGGGCTGTGCGCAATGTTGTTCAACCAGAGGACACACTCATCCTCTTGGCTCTTGTTTCCATGCCTCCCACTAATATCCAGTCTGCTGTTCCCCAGTTCTTCTCATGTATTTAATTAATTTGTTTGCCTTTTAATTTAATTAATCTCTTGTTATATATATATGTATATGTTGGATTTTGATTCATTCATTCTTGTATATATATATGTCTTTGATTCTGTTTCATCGATCTCTTGTGTTTAAATAAGTGTATGTTTGTGTGTATTACATGACAGCTTTGTTTAAGAAGTGGGGAAATGGATCAGGGCAGAGCAACAACGAGAGTTCAGTAGTGGAATCAGGGAAGACAATGCAGGATGATGAGATTGGAAGAGTGACTGAGATCTGTGCGGAGATGATGAATGAGTTGTGCTCACAGAACTCTATAAAGCATGTGCAGACACAGGTGAAGCTCATTCCCCAGTCTCAGCTTGGTGCTGTTGCTGATTCAGCTGAAGAACACCAAGCAAAGTGGGTCATTCTAGACAGGTATGTACATGTATATATATTGAGCAAGTAATCTAATCAATTAAAGGTAATGTTCTTGGCCTGAATATATATGTAAATATAAATATATATATATATATATATATATATATATATATATATATATATATATATATATATATATATGTACTTGTGGATTTGGGTGTGGCAGGAGATTGAAGAAGGAGAGTGAGAGTTGTTTGAAGAGGCTGGACAGCAACATCATACTGATTGATCATGCAATCCCCAAGATTTTGCAGCTAAATAAGAGACCAGAAATACTGGGAGAAGGACAAACAGAGAAAACTCATTATAAGGCTTTTGATGAAAGTTTCTCTACCATAAGCAGTACACAGAGCAGTGAAAGCTTAATTAGAAGCTGGAGCAGCAGTACTGTGACATCTTTAAGCTCAAGCAGTACTGTTCCTGAAAAGGATATCAGAACACCTTCTCCCCCAGCTGCAATCATCAGTAATAGAGAGCTTCCTCCTTCCAGGATATCTCATTCACAGCAGCCATTCAAACCTAGACCCACAATGGATCATCATCATCAATTGTACAACAGGCCTTCTATCAATTATATTTCATCACTAGTCAAAGGTTTAATTAATTTACTCTTCAATTAATGCATGCATGCATTGCTATCTCATGTGGAGCCATATATACATATATATTATTCTATATATATATCTCATGCATCATAATTGAAATTGAAGTCCATGGATGAAATTCTTCTTAATTAATTATACTTAATTTGCTTCATCTATATATGCAGATAAAACCAACAACAACACTAGTACTACTACTACTCTTGAAGACACCCTACAGAAGAAGCTAAACATAGACATAAACACAACAAACACAAGCACAAACAGGCCTTCTCCCCCAGTGGGTTCAGGTACATATAAAATTATATATGATCAACATTAATTAATTAAACAAAAGAATATTAATACGTACTTAAAGCTTGATTATTATTTATATATATAAACATGGCATGCAGGAGTACTACAGGTACAGGTGGAGAAGACTAAGAGAGTGAATGATGAGGAGGTGTTGTTAAAGAAGGTAAACACAAACAGATCAACAAGCACTCCACCAGGGAGGAGGCTATCAGTTGACTCAAGGTCGAACCTAAAATATAAAAATTCATCACCAGAGAGATCAAGTAGAACGTCGACCATTAATATTGAATTAGGTACTTCAAGGCAGACATGGGGGATCTCTCGCAGGACTTTCAGATCAGATGGTACTATGATGGTTCAAGAAAGGTCTTCATCAACCATGAGAACCCGTCCGTCGACGATGGACAGAATGTCGAGCATTCGGCGAGACATATCTCTGTCCATCAAGCAACCACACAACCCGCCGCCACTCTGTTCTGTCTGCAAGCATGAGGCGCCCATGTTCGGGAAGCCGCCGAGGAAGTTCAGCTATGAAGAGATGGCAAAGGCGACCAACGGGTTCTCTTCGGGGAACTACTTGTCTGAAGGGGGGTTCGGGCCGGTGTACAGGGGAGTGCTGGAGGACGGGCAGGTGGTGGCTGTGAAGAAGCACAGGAAGGTGAGCGCTCAGGGGGCGGCCGAGTTCTGCTCGGAGGTGGAGGTGCTCAGCTGCGCGCAGCACCGCAACCTTGTCATGCTTGTGGGGTATTGCATGGACGACGACTGGCTCCTTGTCTATGAGTTTGCATGCAATGGATCACTGGATAAACATCTCTATGGTCAGTCAGTCAGTAGTAGTGCATTGCATGCATCACTGAATTGCTTATATATATATATATATATATATATATATATATATATATATATATATTCCCAATTCAATCGTCATAGTAAATAAATATATATCCATGCAGGGATTCATGCAAAGGAGGAGGTGATCCCATGGCATCAGAGACAGAAGGTGGCAGTGGGGGCAGCGAGAGGGCTGAGATATCTGCATGAGGACTGTAGAGTGGGATGCATAATCCATAGAGATCTCAGACCTAATAACATTCTGCTAACTCATGACTTTGAGCCCATGGTTTGTCATGAATTTCTTCAATTCTTTCTTTTTTTTCTTTTCTTTTTCTTTTATAATTGTATGTTTTATGATCCCCACAAATTAATTGTTTTTCATTTGATCCATGTAAATCTATTAGGTTGGGGATTTTGGGCTTGCGAGATGGCAAGCGGATGGGCAATCAGCAGAAGAGACGCGTATTGTTGGCACATTTGGGTCAGTATTTTTATTTTTGCATTTTTTATTCTTTATAATAATAATGTAAAAATTTATTTATGCGGTCCATAGAAAATTTGTAATTACTTGCACAACACAACTACTTACTTTGTCTGAAAATGATTTTCACAAATATTCTTTCGTAAAGGGGTATTTATGCAAAAGTTATGGATAATAACAAATTTGTATTTATTGATCCAGATATTTGGCACCAGAGTACACACAAACAGGGCAAATCACAGAGAAGGCAGATGTTTATGCATTTGGAGTGTTGTTGTTGGAGCTTATAAGTGGTGTTAAGGCAATTGATTTAGCAAGAGGTACTGGTCAACAATACCTCCCTCAATGGGTAAGAAGCTTCTACTATACCATTCATCTTTTTTAAATATTAAATTATTTCCAAATTTAATTTTTAACAACTATTATTATTGATTTTTACATATATGTTACTTGTAAAATTTCATATATATATATATATATATATCCTTCACTAATAAAATATTGAGTTAATTAGAAATGAAGGTTGAAGCGTTATTGTTCACATTTTTGACAACCAATGAATATATAAAAATTTCACTAATGATTGTATGTCACTAGGAAAGGGAATGAATGCTAATCATGTTATATTATTGAGAATGAATTGAAACAAACAGGCTCGTCCATTGATGGAGATGAACATGATTCACGAGCTGATTGATCCAAGATTGAATGGAAACTATGTCAAGTGGGAGGTAGAATGCATGATCTACGCCTCAAGTTTATGCATCTTGCCGGATCCAGACATGAGACCTCGCATGTCAAAGGTTAATTTGTTCCAATTAATTAATTTTTCATATATAACATAATATTCAGAATACTATTTAACTTAATTAGACAATGTGCATGCAGTTATTAATTAGTAGGATTATAATCTAAATCTAAATATATATATATATATTTTCAGGTTCTAAGGATTTTGGAAGGAGATATGGCCAGTAAACTCTCAACAAACATTGAGCAACACCAACATTTTAATAAAATGCCATCATTATTAGCTATTCCTCATCCGTTTCATCAACCCACTGTGGCAGTGCAATCAAGGCTTCCCATATATAACACTCCTACAAGACGAAAACATCCACAATTACAACAATACCCTCCTTCACTAGCCAGCTACAACTCAATGATCAGTAATGAGGTTGACATGATTGAACAAACAGGGAACAACAGTTTGATCCATAATCCGAATGAGAACCTCAAAGAAGAGTATCAAGAGTACCTTCAAGGTTTGTTCGATGAGTTCTTGCACAAGGCCAATGGGCTGGAGTATGTCAAGGCAAGACACTTGTCTGCCAATGATTCGGTGACTCCGAGTGCAAAAAGGATTTTTTGATTTTTTCTTTTTCTTTTTTTTTTTCTCCTCTGATCAAGGAGGTGTGCAATTTGGATACTGATTATGGATGGATCATCAATGTGGAATTTATGGAGATTTTTTTTTTTTTTTTTCAAAGACCATTTGTTGAAGGAAGGATCATTGTCCTCATTATGATATGTATGTAGATGTTATTTGTACCATCTCATGTGGTTCTATATATATGTATATATAATCAAACCTGAGCATTTGCAATGTGTGTATGATCTGCTGACATTGGAAAAACAGTCATTTTCAGTGCCATTGAATTATAAATTTCAAGTCCAAAGTGGTGTTATGAGAAACAGGGTCAAGAGGGGCACAAGAACAGAAGATATAACCAAAATCAGAAGAAATCCATGTCCAAATATTTATCAGAGGGTTTCACATCAATCCCCGCAACATCTCCAGATGTGGATGGTGCCCCAACCACTTTACCTGCAAGAATATCATTCTTCAATGGCTTTGGAACGTCTGGTGGAGTGGTGCACCTTATCAGAGCCCAGTTGATACTCTGGAAGAAAGGATGCTGTTTTACTTCAGTTGCGCCACGCCTGTAGCCAAGCCTTTGCTGAGGCTCTTTCACAAGCAAAGCTCGGATCAAGTCCTTTGCCACGAAGCTGACAGTCGGAGTCTCGGGGAACTTGAGAGGTTCTCCTACTACATTGAACAAGGTGGCGCGATTCCCAGATCCTTTAAATGGTGTCTTGCCAAACAAAAGCTCATAGAGAAAGATTCCAAAAGTCCACCAGTCCACCGCACTTCCATGGCCTTCACCTTTGATGATCTCTGGGGCAAGGTATTCGTGAGTACCCACAAAGGACATTGACCGCGCATTTGTGGGCTCTGCAATAAGCTCTGGGAGTGGGAGCACCTGATTATAAACATCAACTTTGGGCTTGCTTTTTGGATTGGCATTCTTGTCTTTGTTTGATCTGCTCAGCAAGAAACGTGGAGAGAAACATGTTGGCTGCATACAAGAGGGCTGTATGCAACTGGGTGCAACACAGGCCGGCTGAACACAATATCCAGAGTTCTTTGAATTGAAGTCTAGTTTTGATGATTTGACTAAAGTTGGGGAGAATGTACACCGTAAGGAGAGATCAAAATCGGAGAGCATGATATGACCATCATCTCTTACCAACACATTCTCAGGTTTAAGATCTCTGTAAATGATCCCGAGCATGTGCAAGTACTCCAGTGCAAGGAGAACTTCAGAAACATAAAACCTGAACATAATCCATCAAAATCAAGCATTGTAAACTAAAGCAGATCGATTGTCATCCAAATGATGCAACTCAAAGAGCTGTCACTGCTAATAGACTATGGCAAATTAAAGTTCAGAAGGCTAGATCAGTTTTGACCACTACAGAAAGATAAGTGTTATTGAGAGGAAAAGAATTGCATTGAAGTTTCAAATTAAATTTCTGGTCAAATGAAAGTGAAAATCAAGAATATAATAATTCATGCACTGATGACAACCACACCCACATACTTTAGATCCTCACAGCAATTAATAGGTTAGCTTAAGTAAGTATCATCAGAACTTTAGAAATAAAAGATTGTCCAAGAAGAACAATTAGAAGTTTCAAAATATACATTTCTAATATGCTATCAGCAGATTAATGGTTGACTCTTGCTGATATTCCCACAACATATGCTTTTGCTTATCATCATCATCATCTACTACTACTACTACTACTACCACCACTACTTCTTCTTCTTATTTAAGTTTTTGCTTCAAGAATTGATGCAGTTGCTTAAATGGTTCATATCTCATCAAGATGAAGAGCATCTTGCTAATATTTACATCTCCCAAGGAAGTTGCATAAAGTCCTAGTCACATGATTTGATAGAAACTTCCCAAAAAAATCTTCTACTGTTTGCAAGCAAATTACTAATCTAATTGGATTGTCAAGATTGTTTCATAGCCAAGCATGAGCTTTGCAGTCAATTCCATGTATTACACATTCACAAAAGGAAGTAATCTCTATGGGATGCACCAAAAAAGACTACTTTTCTTTCTTCACTAAATTGAAATTTTGCTGATGTACATGGTATCTAACCAAGGAAGTTCTGAAATCCATTATTCTTCCATATGACTATCTATTGATCAAAATAAAAATAAAAAGTGGGTTTTACGTGCTTATTACAATTTTTGACCTAGCATAGTTGTATTTGATAAAAAAAGACTCTTTTGTTGCAAATAGCCCCCTCCTTTATTGTGAAAATATTCTCCTTTTTTAATTAATTTATCACTTATTACTATTCTAAATATACGAACTACTTGTAAAAAAAAATAAAAAAACCAATGAAACTCACTTCAACCAGACTAATTAACATAATAAAACATATACTAATCGACTAAATTTCTTAAAAGCAACTTAATACAAACATTCAGTTCAACATCATGGAACTAGGGCTTTAATCAAGAAGATTAAATCATTTGAAACGCTTTTGTTACCCCGGGGGTGTTGGGGTTTGGGGAAGCTTCATATTTACTTGCTGAATTTCTAGGGTCTGCAAAGAGACATGCTGATATCAGATTGAGGTTAGACTTCATAATTCTGAAGCATTCTTGAGAAATTATATTTCTGACTTCTGAATTGCTCTATGATCTCTCATACAATCAGTAACTCAAATTTCATAGGTTTCTGCATCTCATGATCGTCAAATGAATTAATGACAAATTCTTTAATCTGACAACCTTACATGTTGAAAATAGCCTCGATCACATAATTTTTGAAACTTTTAGATAACCAATTGTGAATGCAAAAGATAAAAAGAAATACTTGTAAAGATTCTTCTTTCTCTTTCGCACAAGAAAATGTCAATTTTCTTACCCAAATGATCAACATATTTGTCTAAGAAGCTTGAGATGGATTTGCACTAATTTTTAAATGCCTTTTTACCAATTATAAATAAATTTAAAAGAACTTATAGGTCTTAAAAGACGCATGTATGTCCCAGTGGAAGTTGGAAAACCCCCCTTAAATGTGTCTGAACTTTGAACAAATCATGGTACCCTAATCATTATTTATGCCATTAGTTTTGTTAAGTATAACAAAAAAAAAAAAAAAGGAGATCTTTAAATTCAAAAAATCAACTGCAAATCATACATGACCTTTTTCCTTATTTAATGCATACTACGCCCTATAATTCTCCAATTCAATTGTGGTAACAATTCCCTCAGACTTGGCACAACCCAATATAATTATTTGTTTTTGTCTCAGACAACCATAAATCTTTCAATCAGTTCACATGATGAAAAACATGAACCCTAGAAATTTTATGAGATTTGGTCTTATTTTACCATTCCAACAACTTGTGAATAAAGCATCAGATATGACTATCATGCTTATGATAAATTTGAGAGCCTTGCAATCATAGAACTCAATAAATGCGGCAATTCTAGGCACTAGAAACTTGCTCTACCACCATGCTAAATTGCAAAGTAAAATATGAGTAATTGGCACTAATTACATGCCACTAGAAGAAGGTAAGGAAGAGATTAGGAAAAGAGAAGAAAAGATAGAAAGACAGATAAAGGGCGAGTCAGGGGTGGATGGAATCAAAATTCTACTAATTCAAATTCTCTACCTACAATGTAGAAAAATTCAGACTAATCCATCCTACTGCTGCTCAAAGTACCAAGGTCAAGTAACTCATACTATTAAAAAGTAAAAGTAGCAACATTGAAAGTCTATGCAAAAGCTGAACAGCTTAGTTGAAGAAATAAAATTTTCTTGAGGAACCAAATAAATTGTAAAATACTACTGCCTCAATACACTCTATCAAATTTAGCATAATCAATTCTGCTTGACTGGGCAACTAGCTCATTATTTCCAGCCCAAACTTCTGGAAGAATATCTTAAATTATACAATCTGCGAATGGAATCATTGCAATAGTGTGCTATTATTTCCTTGCTTATATTCAACCAGTTCATCCTCATCACTACTAACCACAGCATCAGCAGATTATAAAAATATAAATCCTCACCAATTACACATAATGTTCACAATACTCAGCTTGAATTTATCCATACTAACATCTTTCCCATAAATACCTAATTTCATATTGAAAATGCACACAAGTTAAACTATATCTAATTCACAAGAACTGCAAACTAGAAAGCTGGATGAAAAACTTGAAAACAAGTGCACATCTTTCATAACTCCATATGTATGAACTATAAAGCAATGGATATATGAACTATTTGCAACATGAAATGCTCAAGTAAAAGAAAAATTAGAGAAGCAACAAGATAAAGATAAAGCTGCAAACTCACCTAGCGGCCTGCTCGGTAAAATGTTTTCCTGGTTGTTTTTGGCGCAGCGCGTGAAGGTCTCCACCAGGGCAGAACTCCATCACCAGGCAAGAGAACTTGTCAGTCTCAAAGTGCGTGTAAAGGGTGGGCAGGAACGGGTGATCAAGGCAATGGAGTATCTCCCTCTCCGTCTGAGCCCTCACCAGCTTCTTCCTGCTCGCCAGCAGAGCCTTGTCCATCACCTTCATGGCGAAGCACGCCCTCATGCCGCTCAGCTCCGAGAGGTACACGCTCCCAATGTCCCCGCAACCCAGCCTCTTCAAGAGCTTGAAGTGGCTCAGCCCAAGCGCGCCGTCTCGAGACCTCACGGCGCGGATGGCCTCCCACCGCGTGTCATTTCCTTTGTGCGGCTTATTCCCGCTGCCCCCGAGGCTGCTCGAGCTGCTTTCATCGCTCGCGTCGCTGCCAGTGCTGCCGGCCCTGCAGACGCTACCGCTCCTCCTCCCCGAAACCAGATCCCCAACCTTGCCGATGCCCAAACCACCCGCAGCGACGGTCCCATCGCTGGCCCTAGATGTCACAAAGCTATCCTTCGCATCCGTGAACAGAGGCTCACTACAGAAGCTCTCGCTAATGGCGGTCTGGTAGCACACGCTGGCTGAAGGAGACGCCTCCCGAACAGGATCGGAAGAACCGATCCGCGCATCAAAAGGGGCAACATCCATCGAATCTTGAAGAGCAGCAAGCTTCTGGTGAGAAGAACAAGCACTATCATCTCGAACGCCACTCAAATAGGGAGGCTTCCTGAGAGACGATCCGACGCCGATGGCGATGGCGGGGCCGGCGCCATTGATGAGATTCTTGGGCTTGGGAATGGTGGCGGCCATGGAACTAGGGAGAGAAGGGTTCAAGAAGCGGAGAGCGCCATTATAGGGGAAGCAAGAAATCCAAGAAGACAAGTAGTCAATGGAGAAACGGACCAGCGATCGAAGGAGAGGAAGAACGACGACGACGACGACGTCGGTGTTTTGTCTCCTCCCTTTCTCTTGTTCGCCTTCTTTTTGTATTAATATTATTTAACCTTTTTCACGAAGACCACCTTGGAATCTTCCTTATTTTCAGAAAACTCCAACACTTTTTCTTTTTTCTTTCTTTCTTTCCAATTTTTACATATTTATTTCATAAATTCAAATAAAAAGTTTAGGAAATTATTTTTTAAAATTAATTATTATTTTTTTAAAATAAATAAATTCTTATAGTTGTATACATTTTAAATTTTAAAATGCATTTTTATTTAAATACTTTTTTTTCATTTTTAAAATTTTAAAATTGTTCAATTATCAATCAATAAGTATAAATAGTGAATAGCTGCAGCCGTAGGGTTGGCCCTGAAGCAGTAGCACAAGGCTGTCCCAAAGGATTGTATATGAGAGTTTTTGTTTTTTTCATTTTTTTATATATAAGAATAAGGATAAATTAACTTTTAGTCCCTGATACTATTTAACATTATTTTTCACTCAAAATACACACACTCAAAATTCTATTACACTAAATCCCTACGTAACCCCCAACCCCCCAAAAAAAAAAAAACTATAAATAATTTGAGCATCATTCAGAAGACTAAAAGTTAAATATAAATCACTTTTAAGGATTGGAAACAGATATTAAAAGGTCAAACCATAACCATATATAATTTGTCAAAAGATCTTTGGGTCAAAGTTTTGAGTTGTCATATATGAGGGCGGTCTTGTCATTTTATACAGTTATGAAGGATATTAATTACTAAAACATTGTTTGATTTAAACTCGGGGATATAAATTAAATAACTTTATATTTATAATTGGAACTTTTTTAAGAATATATGTTATTGTAAAAAAAAACAATTTTACATTTAAAACATCATTTTATTATATCGGCATTTGCATATATCTCATAAAGGTGGATAATTACGGGTATATCCCAATAAATATCATATTTGCATACATTATATAAAAAAACATCAATATTTTCATATATAAATGCGGGGTGATGAATGCAAACTTGTGTTATTTTTTTCATTTATTTTTTGAGTTTAACACTTAATATTATAATAATTGGAACATTGATTTTGCGGTGAAGCTCTTCCTTCCTTGTTGGTCACTGTCAAATCTTTTTAACAATTAGCATCACAAACATACAAAGCATCCAACGCCCATTTTACAAGTCCAATGCGTATGTGTACCTCCTTCTTCTCCTTGTTCTTCTCGTTCTTATTTATTTCTTTATTTCTTTCATTTTTTCTCTTGGAAATTACATGTTCTACTTGTGCTTGTCCACATGCTTTCAGTTTTTATTTAATTTTGTTTTTTAATGTAGCAGAATAAGTCTAATAACATTATCATGCACCTTCCCTAAAGTTAGGGACTGATTATCTTGGATTATTATACGTATTATTATCGAAGGATTTTTTTTTTTAAACTTTTTGTTGCTAACTTATGTTAGGAGTGAGACTAATTTATCATTTCAATCTTGAGCAAATTAAATTAGAAAAAAAATATTTTGGTAATGAGTGGAGTAGATAATTCATAATTTGTTAAAATATTTAATTGATGTTATCTATGGGTAAAAATCTTGAGAGATTACCAAATTATGCCCATATTTCATTTTAGGTAGTATCTTTTTAGTTACCCTTTGATTTAGCGGGAGGGTACTCGAGGAAAATCAATGAGAATTATCTAATGTGGCCGCCATATTAGTTTCAGAAATCTCAACTAATTGAACAACATTTGAAAAAAAGAAAACAACATTTGAGCCTTGATTTCGATAAAGTCAAAACGAACAACATTCGAAATCAAGGTTCAAATGTTGTTGTTCAAGTAGTTGGGATTTTTATAAATTAGGATTTCAATATCCTCCACGTGACTAATCCGGCGGACACGTCAGATAATTATGGTTGGTTTCCCTCTAGTATCCTAGCGCTGAAATCAAATAGAAGTAGGGTAACCAAAAATATACAAATTCAAATTTGGTACCCAAAGTGAAATATGGGCATAGTTTGGTAACCTCTCAAGATTTTTACCCTGTTATCTATTAACCAGAAAATCGGTTGAACTTGGGGTGAACTCTAGTCGTGGCTAACAGATGGAGTGTCCCTTGGTCGGGGAAGGTGTCTCAAGTATCCTCTTGAAGATTCCACCTGAAAAAGGGACAATGAACATATATACATTGGTGAGAGGGGGAGGGATTGGATGCCGAAACTCACTCCAACGGTTAAGTTAGCCGTGAGATCGCCGCGGAAGAAGGGAGGAAATAGACCAGAAGAAGAGCTTTTTTTCAGTCTCAATGAGCTTACCCCCCACCTCTTTGGGTCATCCTCTTTGTGTTATTGGAACTTCTTGGGATCTAAGCCCCCGTCTTGTCGACCATCATGAGGTGAGGCGTGTGGATCATTTCTTGGCCCATATGGTGAGAGTGACCTAACCCTGCTCAAAGGAGGCATGGCGGCTTCAATCGTGACCTGTGCTGCATTAATGAAGGGTGTGAGGATGTCGACACGTGTGTGTAGTGATTCGGGGCATATCATTATACATTGTAAATTGGGTACTAGGTATGGTTTCATTAAATCGAACCATTTTATTAATATTCATATTTCTTATATTTATATGTACTTAATATATACATTTGCATAAAATGGACATGAATAAAAATTACCTCAATTTTATCAAGTAGTTACCTACTTACAATCAGGGGCGGAGCCATGATTTAATATTAAGGGAGGCAAAATCAAAGTATATTTTCATAAAAATAAAAGTAAAATAACTCACAACCTACATTAAAAAAATTTCAACAAAATAACTAATTAATACTTAATGTAAATTATTTTTAATATCTTTTACATAAAAAAAATTACAATAGTTAAAAGGTATTATATAAGAGTAATGATGGCTAGGAATATAAACAAAGGGTAATTAATTATAGGTCCCTGACACTGTTTACTTTATCCTATGGGGTCCCTGGGGTGGTCTGTTGGGGGGTGTAGCAAATAGTTGGAGGAGGGGTCCTTGGATACTGTTTCCAGGGACCTATAATTCATTTGCCCTATAAACAAAGCATTTCCTTAATAATGCAAATTACATAAATTAAGCAAAGTAACAACAATTAAAAAAAATTACATAAATTATTTCAAAGGATTTAGTGCAAATTGATTCTAATTAATGATGCTTGGGAATGTGAACAAATGGCAATAAGAAATGGTAGATGCCAAAACATATAACCATCAAACCCTAAAGCATAGTTCCTTAAAAGTAAGAGTTTGCATGATTCCTCTTTCAAGTTTCAAAAAATGAAAACTATTTCCATAATAAATATAAGAAATCACACGAGAACTACAACAATCTTGAATTCTTCGAAGAAATAGATTCATTTAAGAAAAACAAGATAAAGAGTAGGTTGAAATATAATCCTTAAATGAACCAAAATGGTGTACTAGTGGAAATCAAGAGAGTCAAATGTACAAAGTTGGACTAAAATCACCTTGGGTTCGGCCACCAGAGAGAGAGATGAGAGTTACTGGAGACGAGAAGAAGTTCACCTCCAATGGCGAGAAAGAGAAAGTATCGAAGGGAAATAGGGAATGGAATGTATGCATTATCAGTTTGGAGTTCGCTCATTAAATCCACAACCATTATTATGAAAACGAATCCGACACCCAACTTTATCAGATAAACATGATTGTTTACCAAATGCCCATGAGGGTCATGAAGATTTTCATAATTATATCTTAACATTCATGTGAACTTTTTAATTATACAGATAAACCCATAAACTTCTTATATTCTCATATATTCAGCGGATTTTTATCGAAATAGTAAAGTTAATGGGGGCAAATTAAAAATATCTAGCATGTTTTTTAAAAGTTAAGGGGGGAATTGCCCCCCTTCTCTAACATATGGCTCTGCCCCTGCTTACAACCATCAAGCACCCTTATCTATATCAAGCGGATAGAGGGCATGGGCTGGCACAGGCTACAGGGGTGACCCACTAGGCCGAGTTGACCCGACAGACCCTGCGGGTCACGGGTCACCTTCGGGTGACCCATAACCGGCTCGGGCCAACCATAGAACTTGTGGGCCGAGCCGTAACCCGCTGGTTCACATGCTGACTTGTCAATTTTTTTAAAAAAATTAATGAAAAAACCTAATCCTAATATCATCATCTTCTCCAAAACCAATTCTCGTGGACTTGCAGGCATTCTTGAATAGTAAGTAAAGGCGAGAGTTTTGGGCAAGCGAAAAAAGGAGGTTTTTTTATATTATTTTTTCATTTTTCTTGCGGGAATGAATGCCTTGAGGATCTAGGAGACGTCGTCGTGGCTAGCGGTGGAATCGAGGAAGAAATGGAGGTAGTCTGGGGAGAGCATGAAGGCTTCCTCGACGGCAATGAGAGCAGGAGTCGGGTCCCCATCGTCGGTCGTGAGAAGAGACTTTGGTGTGGCCCACTTGTTGGAGACCTAGGTAGCGAGATCGTCGGCACCCTTGACGCAATAGAGGGTTGTGGTGGCGGATAGGACGCCCACATCCATTGGCCTGAAAGCCAGTGTCTTGGCGCATGGAGAGGAGAAGACCTCTCTCTCTTCCTCTCCCTGACCTTCTTCTCCCTCCACCGCCCCCACTTCATCTTCCTCGCCGCTGCCGGTTGACGGCATCCTCGTCAACAGCAAAGCCTGGTTGGGCGGTCCAACAACATTATAGTCATTGGGCTGCATAGAGGAGGCCCGATGGAACAACTTGCCGGGTTATGGGTTGGGAAAAACCCAACCCACAACCGGCCCACTACTATAGCGGGTTGTTTACGATTTTCTGGCCCGACCTCCCGAGTCAGCTAATCTAGCGGGTTTTGTTTGGTCTGGTTAAAATCCGACCTGTGCACCCCTCTATCCACAGATGTACTTGTGATATAGTCTCAAGTAAATCCACATAATTATATTTTAAACAATCTACAATTTATAAGTATCACAATTAAAACTTTGGGGATGAAATCCCAAAATTAAATAATGGCATTTAACAAAACATTATATTATATTTCTCAAAACAAGAATACGTATATATCTATCTATCTATCTATCTATATATATATATATATATATATATATATATATATATATATAAAGCATGCATTTTCATGGAGAATTTATCTCATGTAAACGTATTAGAATAGTTTCTATGCTTCAACTAAATAGATTCAAAACTTAGGATAGATATTTATGTTAGTGAAAAAAACTGACTCCTCCTCTAAATTGACTCTGATCTTAAGATTTGTTTTTTGTAAGAGACTCCTTCTATTGCCGAGGGAGGTAACGACTTGCTCCTTCTTGCTCGTTGGAAGGCCTACATAAAAGAGAGATGAGTGCGGGTGGACCAGGTAACTTGGGGTAGCTCCTACGCTCAAGTCAGAGGGAAAGGAACTTGAATTTGGAAGAAGCAATCTCTATTGAGATATTACATACCTGAATCCTTTGTTCTCCCTCCTCTTATAACCGTCATCGGGGTTGCTCATGTCTCCCACATGTCCCAAATCTTGTGATCGGTGCCTATCACTTTTCCCTTAAATCCCTCTGCTCTTATTTCCACGCATTAACTCTGCTAGCCACATTGACCAAAAGGGGTGACCAAGCTGGGGATTTAAACCGGTCGGAAGCGTGCTCCGGATTTGTCCACATGTATGCTCGGGATGAGGCCATGTGTCTATCCAGATTTACCATATAACTAGTCCCCCCAAATACGCTTGTGCTCGACGCTGAGTGGTGGCCAAGTTTTCTCGGGCTCAGGTCGGCTCAGAAAGCTAAGCATTTGGTTAGGTTAGTTGGGTTAGCTGCGGTCCTACGAAAAGCGGATTTGAGGCACAGATCTAAGACTTGGCATCCGTGTCGGCGTAGGCCGGGGTATCCAAGACCCATACTAAGTCAAAATAATGGGGCCCGAGTCATGTCTGATCGCTCGAGGTGCAGGTGAGGTAGCATATAGGTTATAGGCTATGGCCGAGCAACATCTGATCAAGCGCCTCCGAGGTTGGGATGTGGTGAGTTAACTCTTACTAAGCGGATCAATGCCTGGAGGCATATGGCGAGAACAAAATCTAACCGAACCGAGTGTGCCGTCGTCGAGCGCCCTAGCAGGGTTATTGTGCGTCAGGAGGTTGAGGTAAGCTGTTCTTCTCAAGCCTTGCACCGCATTTATTGCCAGGCGCACTCCTATCTTACATCGCGCTCTTCAAGGTAGGTTAGGGTTCCTTCTCTCATCTTTCTTTCCTGTTTCTTCTTGATCTGAGCCAGTCACCATGCACAAGCACTTCCTTCGTCTCTATTCTTCACTTCCTTTGGCTATTAAGGTACCCCCCCTGGCTTTAAATTCTAGGGAGCCCACTTCAGCCTCCAGTTTGACCAAGGCCAGGCACAGGACTGTCTCGAGTAATCTCCTTCTCGAGGACGTGCAGGCTTTAGTTGACCACACTAATATTTCTTCCCCTCTTTTCATCTATAGGGTCCCTTCTTTGTCTGGACGAGCTAGCAAACCTTCTTGGGTCGGAGAGATAGCTATTTATCAGAATGCCCTAGTAGTTGGTTTTAGGCTTCCATTTTCGAGGATCATTCAAAAAATCATAAACTAACACATACTTTGCCCTTCCCAACTATCTCCGGACTCGTGGAGACTTCTCAACGGGTTTGTGATAGTCTTCCACCATTTCAGTGTTAAACTGACCCTTCGTAGGTTTCATCTTCTCTTTCATTTGTATCTTCATTCCGGTACCGACTGATATTACTTTTTGGCCCTTGAGAAGACATTTCTTAGGTAAGGTTCCTACTTTCATTAAGAGCTGGAAGAAGAAATTCTTCTTTGTTTCATGTGAAACTGAGTGGTAGGTCCGTACTGAGTGGGGTATCCCTTGAGTAGACACTACATATACAAATGACATAACGGTAGAGGAGGAGGACCAGTTAGAGGCTCTCCAAGGCCTCTCTAGGGTTCTTGTCGATATGTACTTAATGATAGAGTACCTTCGACAATGTGGCCTCTATATAGCCTTAGGTAGGACCTTTCCACATTCATTGTTTAATGAAGACATGGGTCGGTTGATCACTAATTTTGCTTGTGACTCTGCTGGCAAAGAAATGGGCACAAAGGAGCTTGCCCATTTTCCCTGCTTGGCGAGCTTGCTACAACTTGCCTGACCTCTTCAAAAAAAAAAGAAACATAAGGTCGAGGGATATGTGAAGAAGGTCGAAGAGCCTTTTGGTAAAAAGAGAAAAAGTAATACCGAGGGTTCATTAGGAAGGGAAAAGCATTCTATGGGGGGTAGAATTGTCCTCCAAGGAAAACCGAGAAGAACATCCCTACTCGGGAGCTTACTCTACCTCAAGAGGAGTTACCGATCCCTTCGGAGAGCTCTCCATTGGGGGAGGACTACGTTTCCTTAACCAAGCGGCTCCGAAAGCTGATTCGCAATGTGGAGAAATTTGACATAGATCATGCTGGCACAAAAGCCCTTAGAACTTCATCCTTACCCGGACTAGAGTTGAGTTAAGTCGGCATTCGGTCTATTGAGCCAAGTTAGACCATTATCCAGTTTGCAATGGTGGTGAGGGTCGAGGATGTTGGTCTTCCAAGGGAGAGACCACCTGTGGTCTGGCCTCAGTTAGGAAAAAGGCTAGAGACCGAGGCCGAGGTCATGAGTTCGCTTAGGGAGCACATGGGAACTCTTACTTCCCAGGCAAAACAGACCCGCACCAATATTCTCCAGAAGCTGGGCTCCACTTCTCTCCCCCAATTGAATAGGGATGGTGTTGAAGCCCCCGCGAGTGTGAAGAAGGCCGACAAGGTTCGAAGGGGCACTAACCGGCGCTAGTTTGCCCTTCAGATAGTATCCTTTATGGTGATGTGATCGTGGCTACTTAATCTTTTGACATCATCAGATTGAAAGTAGTTCAAATGAAACTCCATGGATTCGGAAAGGAAGAGGCAACCGATCACCTCTATCTTATCAGAATTTCGGTAAGTAGCCATCTGTTGAATCCTTTCTGTTATTCTCCTTCGACTTTTTCTGGGTATTGTTTCCTTAACCGAATTGATTCTAGATGGATCACCTGCTTGCCCAACTTCTCCATGAAGATCTGGCGTCCATAAACCCACAGTTGAAATCCTCGAGCAATATGAGGCCAAAATTGCTTTCGGCTAAAAGCAGGAGGTGGAGATGGTGAATGGGGATAAAGACCTTGCCCATTGCCATTCTAAGAAGTAGAAGAAGCTTTTATATCTTTCTATGGAGAAATCAAAGAAACTCAAGAAGAATATCAGTGAGCTAGAGGGCAGGGTCACCGACCTCTTTAGAAAAACCATGTGCTTAAGAAGGAGAAGGCCGAGGCTCAAGATTGCCCATCGATCCTCAAAAGTTAAAGATTGGAGGAGGAGAAGAAAAGATGGCTTTGGACCTTTAGGTAACTAAGGTCCTCCTCAAGTGTACCTGGGAGGATGAGGCAGAAGTAAAGGAGGAGAAGCAGAGGGTTTTGAAGGACTTGGCCTCTTGTAGGGCCTCCCTCGAGTCATCTCAGGAGCAGGTGAAGTGTTTGGACGAACATGTAGAGACGCTTAAGAACAACCTGAGAGAATCTAATTAGCGTTTCCGAGTGGAGTCAAGGAGGGATTTAGGATCTTCTAGGAACTCGCCCGGTATGACCCATCCTTGAACCATGCTGATATGGAGTACTTAGAAGCTTTGAATATCTACCTAGACATGAAGGCAACACTTAAGGTTGTCAGAGTTGAGGCTGGAGGTGAGGATCCATCTCCTTCTCCTTCGACTTATTAGGATACTTCCTCTGACCCAGAAGATAGTATTCTTCCCCCTGCAGTTGTTACAAAAGAGGTGATCCCCATGTACAGCTGCTGCCGAGGAGGACATCCTAGCGGCCATGGCCATCAAGGCTACTGCAGCTGCTGTTGAGGAAGCCATCGCCGAGAAGGTTGTTCTAAGGGAAGGCACTGTTGAGGATGTGACTTGCACCGAGGTGACTTCCTTTGAGAAAACTACTCTAGCCGAGGAGGAGAAAAGTGGAGTGGTCGATTAACTTATCTTTGTGTTTCTTTTCTGTCTTCCACTTGTTATCTTGAACGTTTTATAAAGCTTTCATTAATGACAAAGGAAAGTTGTTGTGGTATATATATAATGTGCACCTTGCCTTAATCTCCGGGATGTCCGTTGTTGTCCCGACCTCACTCTAGACTGAATTGAACCAAGTTGAGTGGAATGATTTTACCTTTGGTTCTTCACGAATTATTTCAAACTCACAACTTTATGACAACCTCTAATACTGGTTTCTTTAAAGAGTTTGGAGCGGTTGGTGAGGTCGAGCCCTTTGTAGAGGGTCCCTTGGTCGTGTCTATAGACACTCTTTCAAAAAAGCATAAGCTATTGAGGCCAGGGCCTTTGTAGAGGGTCCCTTGGCCGTACCCGTAGGCGCTCTTCCAATAGAGCATGAGCAGCCAATCGTCGAGGCTGAGCCCTCCATAGAGGGTCCCTCGATCGTGCCCATAGGCACTCTTCCAAAAGAGCTTAAGCAACCAATCATTGAGGCCGAGCCCTCCGTAGAAGGTCCCTTGGCAGTGCCTATAGGTGCTTTTTCGAAAAAGCTTAAGAAGTCGATCGTCGAGGTCGAGCCCTCCGTAGAGGGTCCCTCGGTCGTTCCCATAAGAGCTCTGATGAGCGTGGCGTGTGACTAATGCTTATACCACAAGTGCACATGTCGTATCAAGTAATAAAGTGGACTATGAAAGTCAGATGTCGAACCCACAAGGACCTTGACCACTAATCCTATCTATTTATCTATTACCTAGTCAATCAAAAGATGGATGGTTATCTAATCTACTTGCTAAAAGGGAAATTTGCTTACGAATACTTGATGAAAATAGTGATGGCAAACAATTATAGAAGGGAGATACTCGAGCATTGAATCCCCTTCGGATATTTATAAATTAGGGCAAGTATAGATTTCATATTGGTGAATATGAGGTATGGACCAAGAATTCCTACAACACTTTCACCCCCTCTTTCAAGGTGAATTACTAATCTACGCTCGTGAGTAGTTCTAGGGAACATATAATCTTGGAAGAGTTATGGGAATAATCCATTTTATAGAGTCACTCTCTTAAACACCTGCTCTCTCGGCATGTTCATAACTTCCACCTATTGAAGTAAATCTAGGGTATATAGAGGGAGCGTTATCGCCTACACCTTCTATAGATCTAGATTGATACTTAGAGCTTTCGCAAAGTAAAGCATCAATATATACACAACATTCAATAGGTTCTCAAACATTAAAATACTTATTCAAATATAGAAATCCATACAAGCAAGATTAAGCATAAATCCGGAGGTTCATCATGCCCAAGTATCTAACAAGTTAGTTCCCCATAGAAGGGGAACACAAATCTAATATAATCAAAGAGGGGAAGATGAAAATCATAATGAAAGACACTCTTCCCTCCACCGTTGCCGATAGCTTAGATTGGCGATGACCATTGTGGTGTCCCTTCAATGCTTGCCTTCCTCCCTTTGCTCCAAGATCTTCAATGTAACCTTATCTCCAATATGGAGAGAAGGTAGGGAGCCTCCAAGACGGTGATGATGTTCAAGATCCAAAAGCCCTTCTCTAAACCCTAAATTAGCTATTTATTGAGGTAATCTCAATGCAGATGATTTGTAACCCAACGCATCAAATTCGAACTCAGATTAGCATAAAATTGGGTTAACTCAAGTCTGGGCACACGACATACGGGCTGTCTCACGGCTGTATGCATGCTTGTATGCTTCATCCCTAGATCACACGGATACAGCCGTGAGTGTGCCAGTGTAGCTCTCTGTATCTTGGGGGTTGTGTGCTCAGAACCACCATACGGACGCTTACGACCATGAGCGCACCTGTATCTTCATCATACCGGCACTTACGGCCGTAAGACTACCCGTATGGCTTCAGTAATGCTAGTGAAAGCTTCGATATGTTTTTCTTCTGTTTTGCTCTCGAAGCTCTCTGGTACCCTGAAAATGAGAATTAACACAAATTAAGTATCAATGGGTAAGAATTACTCAAAATCACATAAATAATGTACAGTGAATTGATATAAAAATATGATCAATTGAGCAGCTTATCACGCTCTTACGAAAGAGCTTAAGCGTGTAAACCATTGAGGCCGAGCCCTTCGTAGAGGGTCCCTTGACCATGCCCATAAGCACTCTTCCGAAAGAGCTTAAGACTTAGGAAAGATGATCGGTCCTTAGAGGGACTTTGATGATCTAAGGAGCTTGATCCTTAAGGGACTTTGACGAGCTATGTAGCTTGGCCTGTAAATGGACTTTTAGCAAAGCGAAGAAGAGGGAAGATTGGGGTTGAAACCGTTGCCATAGAGCAAGAATTATTTCAATTGATAGTGAATTGAAGTCGTCATTGTAAAGCAAGAATCCTCCCAATTTTATTGATAGTAACGGCGTAGGTGCTCAGCGTGATGTGAGCGTTTGAGATTTTTCTCGCATAAGTCTTCGAGCCAATACGTGCCAGGTTGGATGACCTTCTTAACAACAAAAGGACCATCCTAGTTGGGGGTCAGCTTCCCTAGGTGGTTTTGTTTCCCTAAAAGATTTTCTCAGCGAGGACTAAGTCTCTAAGCTGGAATCGGACTTCCTTGACTCTAGAGATGTAGAAATGCCTCACTCTTTGGTAGTAGGCTGTCGATCGGAGACAGAAGGTGTCTCTCTATTCTTCAAGGAGATCGAGCTTGGCTCGGAGCCTTTCACTGTTATCTTCTGGATCGAACGTCTGTATCTGAAGAGGTGGCATTTTGATCTTGGTTAGGATCACAGCTTCAACGCCAAAGGTAAGGGCAAGAGGAGTATAACCAGTGGGTTTTCGGTTGGCCATTCGGTAGGCCCATAGTATGTTGGGGATCTCCCCTACCTAGCTGGACGCTCTGTAGGACTCGAGTCTTAAGGCTTTAGTGCAAGGTCCTATTGGTTTCCTCTACTTGGCTAATTGCACGAGGATGTGTCCACGGACATCGGCCTTGCCTCAATGACCAACTTCGGGCGAAGTTATTGAATGTATGATTGTCGAATTAACGCCCATTATCGATGATAAAGGAAACTTCGAATCCCAAATCTGCAAATGATTGATCTCGAGAAACCTTAGCACACCTTCTCGGTGATCATCACTAGAAGTTCAACTTCTACCCATTTAGTGAGGTAGTAGATGGCTATGATAAAAAAATTTCAAATCTGCGGACTGCTTTCTGGGGAAAGGGGTGAGGATATTGATTTCCTATAGTGCGAACGGTCTCGGGAATACGATTGCAGTACATTGTGCAACTGATTGTCACTGAATTTTCGAGTAGTATTGGCATAGTATCCCACATTTTGGTAAACTCTATGGCATCTCCTGCTAGAGTGGGCCAATAGTACCCCTGTCGGAGTACCTCGTAGCTCAGGGCTCTGCCTTCCATATGATCTTCCCTAATGCCCAAACATATCTACAAAGGACGTAATTTGCCTCGGAGGGGCGCAATCACCGCAGGAAAGGCAAATTATATGACCTTTCATATAGGGAATCATTCAAGATGCTGTAATGGGCTGACCTAGTTATAATCCGCTAAGCCTCTTTGGGCTCGGACGAAAGAGATCCGTCCTTGAGATAGCTTAGGATGGGATCGATCTAACACGGTTCCTCTTCAATCTCACGTAGTTTTTTCTTAAGGGGCATTCAATCATCTTGGCGGCCAGGTATTGCAATTTGGATGGTTGTTTCAGGTCAATATCTGGTGAGGAGGCGAGCCTTGACAATAAATCCGCTTCATGATTATAAGATCAAGGGACCCTAATGATCGGGAAGTACGGGAAGTTGGGGATAATCTTCTTTATAATAACCTTATACTTGATTATATTGTCTTCCCTTTCTTCAAACTCCTAGGTTATGTGGCCAATGACCAATAAGAGTCAGTATGCGCATGGAGAACTCGTACTCTAATGCCTCCGGCTAGCTGCAGCCCGACGATGAAAGCCTCGTACTATATGCCTCGTTGTTGGTCACCTTGAATCTAAATCTAATAGCCGTAGACGTGCTCCATCTTGAAGGAGAGCGTAGGACCAGACCTACCCCATATCTACCTTTAATGGTCAAGTCGTCCATATGTAGAGTTCACAAAGAGGAGGGAGCATCCTCTGCGCCTACGTTGTACTGCTGAGGGGCGAGTCCTCGCCTTGTGGGGTAGTCGGTTCTACTAAGTCGGCAAGCACATGCGACTTAATAGAGGTGCAAGGCTTGTAATATATCTCAAACTCTCCATGTTCAATCACACACTTGGTTGAGTCGCGCTAACATCTCCGATTCGGTGAAGGACTTGCCTTAGGGGTTGGTCGGTAAGAACAATGATTTTGTGAGCTTGAAAGTAAGGCCTCAATTGCCGAGCCGATGTGATGACGGCGAAGGCCAGCTTCTCTAGCGGAAGATATCTTAACTCCGGTTATTGAGAACTTTGCTCGTGTAGTAGATGGGTTTCTACACTCCTTCTTCCCTTTTCAAGAGGACTGAGCTGATCGCTTAGGAAGCTGAGGAAGTGGCAGCCAGGTAGAGGTAGAGCTCTTCTCCGAGTCGGGGATTGGCTAACAGTATTGGGGACCTGAGATAGTCTTTTAGTTATATGAGTTCCTGCTCGCACTCCTCGGTCTACTCCACCTTATGTACCTTCCATAGAGCTCGGAAGAAGGGAGGTTCTTCTCTCCGGACCTCGAGATGAATCGACCGAGAGCTGCTAAGCGACCGTTCAGCCTTTGTAGCTCCTTGATGGTTTTCGGGGATCTCATCTCAAGAATTGCCTTGATCTTCTTGAGGTTGGCCTCGATACCTCGTTAGGTCACCATGAATCCTAGGAACTTTCCCAACGAACATCGGCGCACTTATTGGGTGAGCCTCATTCCATAGGCAGGAGGTCTTAGAAGGTTTCACGCAAATCAACCATATGATGTTGACCATCTAAGCTTTTCACTAAGATATTGTCTCGGCGTTCCTCCTGATGTGCTTCTCGAAGACCTTGTCACCAACCTTTGGAAGGTAGCTCCTACATTTTTTAATCCGATAGGCATTACCTTCTAGCAGTAGGTGCCCTTATTGGTAACAAATGAAGTCTTTTCTTCATCAAATTTTGCCAGTCGAGCTTGGTTATATCCTGAGAACCCATCCAAAAAGCAGAGCATCTCGTAGCCTAAGGTCGAGTTAACCAGGTTATCGATTAAAGGCAAAGGAAAGCAATCCTTTGGGCATGCTTTATTTAAGTTAGTGAAGTCCACATACATCCTCCATTTCCTAGAGGGTTTTTTCACAAGGACTATATTGGCTAACCACTCTGGATAACTAACTTCCCAAATAAATTCTCTTTTGTGGAGCTTGTCAACCTCCTCCTCTGCAGCCTTCTATTGTTCCAGGGCAAAGCTCCTTCGTTTTTGCAACTTGATCGATACAAGACTAGTGATTGTTACCGTGAAGAACACGCCAATAGGAGAAAACCTTTAATGCTTTCAATAGGCTTCTTGTCAAATTCAAACCAACTTGATCGATTAGAAATCCTAGAGTTACCTAGGTCATAGAATTTCATTCTCAATATGGCAAAGTTAAACAATATGCTTGGCATTATGGTGAAAAGAGAGAAACATCAATAAGAATTTCCAATGTTCAAGATTTGGTGGCATACTATGCAATAAGAACATTGCAGTCGTAATAAATTACCAAAATAAGCCAAAACTAGAAATTTTTCAACTTGAATGTGTATAACAAAAAGAATTTCACACCATCAAGTTAGGTGCTATAAAATGCAATAAGACATTACATTTCCACATCCAAAACTTAAAAACAAACAAACAAATAAATCCAAAGAATATGATAAAACAACCAAAAAAAAAAAGTTTCAAATCTCCCTAACTTGAGTTCAAAACATGTTCATCATCTTCATACTTCTACAACCCTTTAAAGTAATTAGCAGACCCAAACCTCAATCAAAACACTTATGCTCACGAAATCCAATAATTAAAGCAATTATTAGATGAGAAGAGACAAGATGAAACGGATGTTTAAGGAGACCTTCAATACAAATAAACTAATCACAATAATTAGTTGTAGCACTAAAGAACATGGTGTTTTAAGTTGAAAACTTAATTCTCCATATATGGCTTGTGTTGATCATATATATATATATATATATATATATATATATATATATATATATATATATATATATATAATTTTCAAAAATTTATTCAGGGCCAACTTTAGTGAGATTATATGCAAATTGAGATTGCTATAAACTCAAAAAAAAGGCTGAAATGTTAAGAATATTTGTTGACATATGAAGAGAGTAAACTCGAACTGAAATTAAGCATTAGTACATAACAAATAATTGTTTTGACTTTGATGAGAAAGATATACATCTCACAATAATCAGAAATGTAACACCCATCTCCCTACCAAGACAAATGTCACACCAACAAGGCCAGGAGGGTATCCTGAGCCTAAGACTGTTAAAAACCATAAACATAAACCAGTCATGCTAGATATAGCGACAATAATTAAAACGCAACAATAACATAACAATAAAAGGTTTAAGTCATAATACAACAACAGAATAACATCTATGTTTGAATAAGCCTGGTCTCTCAAATACAAGCACGACATAATGAAAATCAAACAGAAACACCTAAGGGACGCCAGAGCCACTACAAGTAACCGAGCCTCGCTCGTAGATATGAAACTCTACCCAGATCCCTATCTACTTCCTATAAGAAAAATATTAGAGAGGGATGAGCTACACGAGCTCAGTGAGTTTAGACAACTCTGTCGAGCATGAGCTCATAAAAACTGAAAGGTAAACATTTCTATAAAAATACTCTATAAAAATATAAGGAAAACCAAATTATGTATGTCTGTGCATTATCTTCTAATCATTATAGCATGCCAAGTATATCAATGAAAACCGATAAGAAATCGATCACAACATACATCATGGTCATATTATAAATACAGAAAATAGAAGCCTCATATTGATTTATATATCTTGCGCCCCTATCTTAACCCTTGTGGACAACCCGAGTTTTGTGCGAAATTAATAATCGCAATGGCCATTTATAATCCTCTGTTTCGTACCATCTCATAGCCGTCGGAATCCTACAGCTTAGGTGCTAAAAGGTGACTCAATAACTACATCTTTGTATATTTATTTAGAATCCTCTGCCTTTACCCATTTCACAATCACAGTTGTATCACGATATCAAGCACCAGTCTGAGGTTGGGAAGGGTTTATCTTTTTAAATACATTTTGAAAAATATGTATATGGTGAAAAACAAGTTGAAAAAGCACAGCTTCACTAACTTCAGTCTTGTACACGGTCCAGAAGACCAACTGCTGGCTACTTGAGGTATAAATAAGGTCTGACCTATCAATATGTAAATCATGCCTTTCTTTTATTTTCTTCCTAAACATGTCATTCTCATTCACAATGCATAATTAGCACATAAAAACCATATATCATACTAGCCATGAAAACTATTGGCAATCACAAACCGGTGAATGAAAACACATGATAAATCTCATATAAAGAAATCACAATAAAAGCAACCTAAAACATGCAACAAGGTTTCCAGAGTTGTCTACTCACTTGTGGTCCTTTGCAACTTAGGTTTGACCCGATCCTCCGGCCGCTCCCGAGGTGTTTTTTATCCTTTCCTAGTAATCATAATAACAACTTATAATAAATACTAGTTCATGGTTTATAATTTCCTTTATTAATAATTCTCCTAATTATCCATGGGCCCAAGTCAAATGTAGCTTAGGGCCTTATTTACATTCCTAATAAGAGATCTATTTATATTTAGGTATGAGCCTTGGCACCCTTTATTTAAATCAGTCCAAAAGAACATAATCACATTATAATGTAGTTAATTTTCACTTTGAAGGATAGCTTGAGTCAATTGAGCCCATAACCAAAGGTTTAGGCCTATATTCCACTCATCCAACATAACACCAAGTGTTTGCATATTCCAAGCCTCAATGAAATTATAAGTAGAGATTAGCATCATTAGTGATTATTTAAATTCATAATTATCCACTTCAAAGCACTAACAGCTTAGCATATTAATTTCAGAAGAACTAAACTCTTAGAGGCATTTCTACAAGCACTTAACATACATACAACTATGCAGTCATCTCCCCCAACATCAAGGATTTTATTAACCAGCTAAATAAAATTAGATTCCTTACTAGTAAAAACCCTTTGTTTTCACTAATGCATGGTAGTTCATTGAATCCCAATTTCTACAAACATTCAAACATTGCAGAACAAACTTTCAATTCACAGATTTTAATATCTAATTTTCATACAATCTCATCTTAGAAATATCATTTAATCCCATCCTCAGATCTGACCAACCTGAGGATTTCCTAGATCTTCCACAACTCACCGAAGTTGATTGCAAGCGGTGGCTCGGTACTAGCTCTTTTTGTTGCTAGCGAAAGTGGTCATTGGACAAATGAGAAGTAGAAGAGGTTGGAGCTCAATCCTGCGCTAAGAGCGAGGGGAGAAGAGGTGGCGAGGAGCTCGGGGAGGAAGGGGGTGAGGCGGCATCGATTCTGGTGGGTCTCCAGGAGGAAGGCTGCTGTTCACTGGCGTCGTCGTCGTCCGTCGATCAGCGTCGAGATAGGAGAGAGAAAGCAGGGAAGCGATGGGGAGAGTGGACTGATTCTCTCATCCTTCTTATAACCGACATCAAGGGCTTCAGCTGTTCGTTCAAGCACCTTACATTGCACTCCACAAGATGGGAGGTCAGCAGAGATCCTCCCATACCATTAGTAGATCTATAGCGGCGTCTTGGCGTCTGAGGACTTGTCTCTTTGAACGATCAATAATGGAGGAGAACCTATGGGCTTAAGTTAATGTTTAATCCACTGATCTAATTTTAATCCTCCCTTAATCCTTCTATTATAATATCAACCATGAGAGCTTTTGAGTGAATTCATTTGGGTCCGGCCCATAAACAAAACCTTCTCCTTTTCAACAATGTTGGTCCATTAAACTTATATTTACTTTCATTTAATTAATTAATTATAAACCTTTAACTTATGAATTTCATGGAGAGGAAAGGGGCTCGGCCCACCAAGGCCTTCCTATGTTTTATTTACACATAGACCTATTTCAAAGCCCATTTCATACTTAAATGGATATTCTTCATTATTTATTCAAAAACTCAATAAAATATCCGATAATTAAATGATGTTTATTTGGGAAAAATCTGGGGCGTTATAAGAAATGTTGAACTTTTTAAGATAGTGTCATTCATATTTATATTAAAGCAAGCATAAGAAACTAAACTATCTAAACTAACTCAATTTAATAAGGAAAAGTTCAAATCTATTTGAAAATGACAACAAGCGAATGAAAAAAAGAAAATGATATCAAAACACATTCACTTGATTTAAGGTATCAAAAAGTTTTACCATGAGAATTTAGGATTTGAAGTCAACTTGATCCGAAAAATCTATATGCAAAACAAGCCTTTGATACAATGTAGGTACATCACTCCACGACCCCCAAAATCCACAGCACGCAGACACGTGTGGTGGCCGTACCCAAATTGGGGCCAGGCCACGCCTTTCGGATACAAAGCCTTGATAATCAGAAATCACACATCACGATATGCATAAGCGGAATAAAGTAAATATAACATAAATATATCTCACAAAAGAGTGCACAACGGAAAATAAAGTCTAAGAATTACCTTGAGACCCTACAGTCACATCATATATAATTCCTATAAGGGAACCTATAACAACATGTCGTCACACATAACAAGACAAGAGGTAGCCAACCTTAGCAATCCCGACAATCCACGCACGATTCCCGAGTCCCACGACGGGTACTCCTCAGAATCTGAAAAGAGGAGTCAACAAGTGGGTGAGCTTTTGTAAGGAAAGCTTAGCAAGTACCCGCTGGATATAACAAATCATGCCTCATGAATAATAATATGAATCAAGGAGAGATGATCCAAGAAAATATAAACAAGCCAGTGATCACATCAAACAACAGGGTCTCAAACCCACACACACATAACAAGAAACCCATGACAAGTCAAGGAGATAAGGATCTCAGTCCTACTAAGAACATGCAATCATAATGAGGTAGGAGAATCTAAACCTCAAGAAACATACCATACCCCTATTCATGGCAAGCGATCCAACAACTCACAAGTCCTCTCCCCTGGCAAAACACGGCTGAAACTATGATCAGATCAATTGATAGCTCGGTAGTGCTACCTTCATAACATGTACATACATGGCCAGTGTTTCATCCCACTGACAAGTAATACGAGACGGGCAGAGTATCGTCCCTCTAATAAGGAATACTAGATGAGCAGGGTGTCCTCGGCCCTGAACATCCGTACTACACCGGGAGAATCCTCAACAACAAGATAAGCGATGCACATTTTACCGGCCGGTACTTGCAGTTCCGCGTGTTTCCACGGCCAAAGTGCACATCAGCGAGTAAACATGCTTAGCGGGTATATAACAAGTATACCAGCAATCAATCAAGGAATCAAAGATATGTGCAAAAACATGGAATCAAAAACCACCAACGAAACAAATATACATATAAAAAAATGAATACAAGCATCAAGGAGGCATGACACAAACATCAACAAATATCCAATAAAAGTAGGAGTGCGATGGTACTTGCCTGTATCGAAGACACTGTGATTTAGTCACAAATCTCTCTTGGCGCCTTCCCGCACTATGTCGAGATCTGGCAAGTAATTCCAAGCTTGATATGTATTTCAATTGGCTTAAATAGTTGTTGTTAACATAAACATTCCCCTAATGATTACATGATTTCTACATGAGCATGTTCTCCTACAATTACAATCTCAGTGGCCTGAAATCCTAGTTCACAATTAATTAATAATCCATTAACCTCATTCGTTCTTATTTAATTAATTAAGTGTAAACCTTCACCATTAAAACTAAATATGAACCAAAGTCCTGTTTAAGCCTTGGCCTATTGCCATTAGTCCACACAACCCACAACTATGCAAGCTAAAATAATAACCCATATTTCTTCTCCCATGCATGACCTAACGAGTCAAACCACAGTTAGCATCACACAGTATTTATGGAGTTAATTCGCCACAAATCAACTTATGCTTAATTGAATCATGTTGATCAACTAAATGGTATTCCTTTATATTCCCTTCTTATTTATGTACAACCTTACACACCATCATTCCTCTCTCTTTCTCTCTATATCTTATCTTCATATATTGGTGTATACAAGTATATACATATACATGCCATCCATCTCAACCCATCTTTTAACCAACGACCAAGGTTTCATCTTTTTATTTAAACCATGCATGCATGCCTAAATCTCTTTCATCCAAACTTAATACATAGCATCTCTTAGTTCTTAAAACTCCCTTTTATACATGCATGTAAACCTTCCTTGGAGATTATGCATTGCAATTATAAACTTCAACATCAACTAACTCAACACTTTAGAACCCTTATCAATGCTTTAACAACATGCAGGAGCTCACCTAGGTGGAGTCTTTAGTAGCAGTGTTGGTCTCTTGAGCTCCTATTCTCTCCCGTCTAGTCTGGCAAGCATCCAGCTCCCCATTGTCACGGACCCCTCGCCTTAACACCCAGGTAGTTGAAGGGACGGTATTCTTGGTGCTTGAGCCTTTCAAATCAAGGTTAGAGGAGAAGATGGAGTAGAGGCCGCTGGATCTTGAAAGGTTCTCGAAATTGAGATGGTGGTCAATGGGGTAAGAGTCCAGGACATCTCCCCTACTAGCCTTTGGAAGAGAAGCTTGCAGGTGGCGACCACCAAGAGAGTAGGCTCAAGAGTACTTTTCCTTTCTTTATCCTTTTGAAGTTCGTTTGCTTCTTACTTTAATAGAGGCAAACCCAATCACAGGTTGATGAACGTTTGGAAAGATAACTCTGATGCTCCGCCAATTTAACGACGTGGTTTGCGGCTTTCTTTCTACCTTTTTGAAAACTCAATCTGTTGGAGAGTCAATGGTTTCATGGTCCATACATTTTTGACTTAAAGTTGAATTAGTTCTTTATCAATCCTCGACCGTAATGCCTTAGTTCATAAATGCCAAGACTTTTTTATTTTGTAATTTAGCCCAAAATCCATTTAAATCCATCCATGCATGTCGTTGTCTCACAATGCTTCACAATATATATATATATATATATATATATATATATATATAGACTCATGATAGAGTAAGGCCTGCTGGATCACTGTGTTGATCCGGCCGCCTCCCATTTTGGCCCATGGAGCATATTTGATTTTCAACCGTACGGATGAGAAGATCATCAAAAAAATAAGTTAGTATGTCCATTTTCGTACAATTTAGTTTACTATTTGGTCTTCCAACTTAGCGATTCTTATTTTGTAGAAATTCTAGCGGTTCGAATTTCAACCATTAAGTGGAAAGACCAAGCGGTAAACTAAAATTGTATGAAACAATTGACATGCTAGCTTACAATGATCTTTTCATCCGTTAGGTTAAATCCTTCAAACTTGCTCTAGGGGCGAGGAAATGGGAAGGCGGACCGAATCACGATATAGTGATGGAATTAGAGCTTTTGGTAATGAGACTTTGTATATAGATATATATATATATATATATATATCTATATAGACTCTTAGAGGATAAGAAAAAGATAAGGATACTCACTATAAAAGATAAGGAAGTTTACTTATCTTCATAGACAAGGATTCCTTCTTATCTTCTTATCTTTCTTATGTCAAATATGTAACGCCCCGGTTTTTTTTTCTTTGTAAATCTGTTATGAATATTAAATAAATACCGGAGCTTGTTAATACCGTAATGGGAATTGTCAGAAAGTTATATCTATTACGATGAACGATACCGGACTCAAGTCTTGATTTTAAACCCGGTTAATTGTAGATGAATATTAATAGTGAGACCTTCAATGGTATAACATTTTATTGGGCTAAACTATGGGCTAAGGACCAGGCCCAAAGCCAGAATGGGGTTCAAGCTCAAAAGTTAGTAAAGGGTTCAAATGGAGAAACAAAAGGGGAAATAGAATGGTGAGGCTACCCGACTTAGAAGGGTGAAGGAGGGCGTTGGTGGGGCCAAGGAAGGTGGGCAGTGGTGTCAAGGCATGTCTTTGTTTTGGGAGAGGAAGCCGCCACGAGGGGCTCAGGCGTCAATTTGAGTAAAGAGATCGGTGAGGCCTAGGCTCGAGGTTCTACAGTCTCTGCTCCACGCTCCCTGTCTCCACTGCCTCCGATCCACATGTCTCTGTCTCTGTCCAGGGTGAGTTGATTATGCTCCGATCCGGACCCGATAGGTTACCTCTTGGTTCTAGCTCAGCCGGCAAGGGGTGAGGCTCCAGTGATCACCGGCCGGACTGGCGCTGGTCTCTCGTTTCTCTGTGGTTCGGCCGGCATCCGAATTTGGTTGAGCCGCTGATTGATGTAAATCTCGGCGAGCAAAGTTTGCTGCGAGGGTAGGCGTTCCGTAGGTTCTCGAGCTATAGAAGTTATTGTTGTAATGTCTTTGTAACTTAGATGATGATGATGATGTTTATACTGTTGTCATTGTATGGGTTGTGTTATGGTTGTGAGATAAGAGCATGACATGTAAATGTTAAGTATCGATTGGATGGAGCTTGTAGTCATGGCTCTTGTGAAGATAAGAATAAAGGGGAATTTAGTTTTGCATGCTTGTACAGTGAAATTCGAAACAATCGAATGAAGTAAGGTGAGGATGTGAGGAGGCCAACATGCACGTGTTGTGTTTGTGGAATTGCTTAGTAGAAGCGAAGGAGATAACATAGATTTTGTGAGTTGTTGGCACTCCAAATGGTTTTTGAGCAAATTGAACTATGTAATACTAGGTTGAAAATCCAATAAGAAATCTATCTTCATAAGCATGCTTTCCTGCAGCTAGGGAATGAACATGCATGTGTAGTGTTGTTTGTAATTGAGATTCTCTTGTATGTCCATCATATACTCGATGAAACATTTATGTGGGTTTTTGGCAACTGCCTAACATGCTCCATGTGGTTGATCACCTGTCAAGGGAGTTGTGGCCATATGGGTAGCTGGTTTGCAGTTTATAAAAGCTTAAGTAGGATTTTATTGAGTAACCTTATGTAGGTGGTTTTGGAAGGGGAGTTTAAAGGAACTACCTTAATATGAAAGGGCAGTAGCTATGTATGGGTATTGTAAATATGCTACTAATATGCCCAAGATAATTGTTAGAGCTTAAAGGCCTGGCATGAGTTACTATGATATTAAGGGAGCTAAACTAACTTAGAGGGATACTTAAATCAAAGGTCTCATGCTTAATTATTAAGCTATCCTTTAGTGTTTATTGGAAGATTTAAATCTTGATTGAGTGGTGGGCCTAAGGGTACTTTGACTTGTGCCCATATATATATTACTAGGAGGAAATTGTTACATAAGAATGTTGGCTTTGAGAGCTAGTATTCATTTAGTTCAATATTATTGCTTATTATTGCTTAAAGGACTTAAAGAACTAGTTTCAGTCTTGGGCCTTACTTGCACTTTGAATTGGGCCCATGAATGTTAGGAAGGGAATGATTATTACGAGATAGTGATTGAGAACTATGGATTAGTATTGAATTAGATTTTGGTTGTGTTACTAGGAAAGGGGAAGACCAAGTGGGATCTCGAGGAGGTTGGGTCGGAACTTGATTTTCTTAGGACTACAGTGGAGTGGACCTACTGTATATTCTCGTGTTTTGATCGGGTTTTGCGTGTTTTTAGCTTATGTTCCCTAAATTTGAGATTTGTTCCCGGTTTGAGAAATGCTTTCGATTATTTACTGACTATTGTAGATTGATGTTTTCTCGCATATGACTAGCTTTTAGATCATTGAGATAGACATATGAGATAGATATAGGGCGTGAGCATCGATCTTTGCTTCTGTTAGACGATCCTTGCTATGCGTATGCGGCTCCATTGAGCTAAGACCAACGTGATACCGAGTAGGGGAAAGGTTTTCTTGTTTTCCAAAATGAATTTCTAGCATCAAAACCTTGTTTTAAAAATGAATTTATCTTAAAACCCTTTTCCGACTCTCTGGAGTGCTCGGTACCACTAGTGAAGACCTAGATCGGAAACCTACATGACTTCACCTAGATCGGGGAATACCCCGCGGCTATTTATCTGAGATCTTAGCAAGTTGATCCTACAGAGTTGCATTATTATCGATAGACGCTCACATATCTAGACATCTCATGAGACATAGACAGGCATGTTAGTGAATGATGACTTCTCGGGTTTTCTCGGACATTGCATTAGATGATCTTCCTAATCAAAGATAATGCATAGATCTGTCACGATTCTTGTATTTTCCGCATGTATATGAGTAGAGATTACTTTCCATATACAAGACTATATTTCGATGCAAGGGTCTTAGTTGACTGTGACAAGAGGGGTCACATATCACCGAGCTCACAGCTCGATCCCTCTTTTACTCACCTTGTGCGGGTAATAGACAAAAGTCGGGGTAGAAGCTAGAGCCGGCGAGACAGGATGACATAGCCGGGCTCTAGCGCCCCATAGTTATTTCTAATACATTGTGTACTCTGTAGACATATCTATGTTACTTTTTGGAGACTAGATACAGACGTGTAGTCTGTAGAGAGTTTGTATCAGCTATGACTCCCCTTGTTTTTGGGATGAGTTCCAGACTTATTATGTTTTATTATCTCTGTCTCCAGTTCTTTCCATGATTCGATTTGATTTTGGATGTACCTTGGGCCTCAGGGATCTTACAATTTGAAAGTCATGACACGTGTCCCTATTTGGGATTAGGGTGTTACAAAATAGAAAAGAGCCACCTAGCCTAGTAATAGTATGAGAAGATGCTTTTCTTTTGTATATAAGAGAGCCTTTAAGGCTTCTCTTGAACATCCATCTCAACCCCTCAGAGATAAGAGTGTTTTAAGAATGTTTTCTTGTAAGATGTTTTCCCTTGTGAATAAAGTGTGAATCTTGGTTTTGTTTGAATTGCAAGTTTCCTTCTCCAAAAGTTCTTTGACTCCTTTTTCCGCCTCGAACGGGAAAGCTTTTCTTTTGAAGGCATGGCCACAGAAAGATAGTGTTTTTATCCGCCCACCGAAATCCGGGACCTCGCACGTCAATAGGCCGGTGCATTACTCAAGAAGAGAGACAAGCTCAACTCAAATACAAGGCCTAAATGTGATAAGCGGATAACAATCCATAAATAAACTTCGAGTTCAAAGAAACATAGAGTTATAAGGGTCCATAGGCCCTATCTGAGGAGTTTAGTCCCTATCAGTCCTAAAGAAAATAAAGCGACTCTCAAAATAAAGGAACAAGGGAGACTCCCCGGACCTCGGATCTCCCTATATGACCTCTCCCAAACTCCTCCCCTTTAAACACCGGAATGCAGAAAAGAGGGAAGAGCAAAACACATGAGCTTTCGAATGGAAAGCCTAGTAAGTACCCCCGCGGGGCCACAAGACATAAAAGAGCAATATGTCAAATAAGGTCACATTACCAAAATACACAACTCTAGGAGTCTACCAGAAACAAACCAAAGGTAATGACCCACGTCACGTAAACCCTCGAGCTCTGTGATGAGTTTCAAAGAGAACTCAAGGATCACTCCCGGCCAGTATGTCCAGCTAATTGCTGTAAGCACGACCTTTTTTGTCGTTCGACCCTCCGGTCGCAGGTCAGTAGAACTACCTCTCCTACGTGTTAACACGGGTCGATTATACCATGCCCATCGGCAAGTAAGACCACCGAGAGAATTTCTTCTCCGGCAAAGGCATGACAATGCGAGGGGTCACTGGTCCCCTAACATTCCCCTATCGGAGCTCCTAGCTCCACCGAGTCGAGCGTTAGACCGCGCATAGCAAACAGGGATACCAACATCCCGTAAACAACCATACATGCTCGATAGGATTCCAAAATAAATAATGACGCATGTATGTTATCATAGAAGCATAAGATATCAATGCATAAACAAGTCCAAGAAAAACCCGAAACCGGGTGGGAACTAGACAAGTGTACTTACCTCTGGTTCGTTGAAACTAGATGTCCTTCTAGTCTTCTCTAGTGTGCTAACAACTTCCCGAGAGTATCTGGCATACAGAGGTTCTATTAGAATCAAGATTCTAATAATTTTCTACGTCTCTAGTTTCACTCGCATGTCTACCGTCTCTGTTGGGCCTAGGCCCACTAACGGGTCTTAAAGACCATCTCTCGGGTTACCTGCCCTTATCTCCTGTTATTTCATAACAAATTCTTAGTTTATTTGTTATTCGAGGAGCCCGATATCTAAGCTTCCTAAACAATGGGCTTAATTCCCATTTAATCGTCCATGTATTATCTTAAGTACCTTAGACTAAATTAACTTGTCACTCATAGAATAATTTCATATAATTAATTATTCTAATTACGTGTCATACTACCAAAAATATTTAGTAACCATACTAAATAATTTTTTAAATCATACTATGTAACAAGTTAATTTTTGTCACACTTCCTAATGTTAAAAAAAAACATACAAAACTATATCAACAATTAAACAAATTAATTGTCACAAACCATAGTTCTTAATAATCATTTTAACTAATTAAATTACTTCTGATTTAATTAATTAAAATAATAATAATTATTATTATTTTTTAAACTACTCTTCTTCTTCAACCCAGCCTCGCCGGGGCTGGTTACCGGAGAATCCATCTTAACGTGTGCGGGGGGTAAAATGCCGGTGACCCTACGCAGCGGCCTAAAGATCTCGATCAGAAGCGTTCCTAGAGTGCGCCCCTCTGGTAAGCAATTGGGCTTCTTCTTCAATCCTCACGGCCTCCGGCCGATTACCTCCACTCCGGCGAGTTCGATCCCACCCTACTTTCCACTAATACGAAAAATTAAGTGTGGGAAAAAGTTCCCTACCTCTGTCCCGAGCTTCCGGCGGTGTCAGCGGTGGCGATTGCTCCTCTGGCGCGAAGATAGCTTCTCCGATCACCTCGCCGGCGCTGCTCTCCCCTTCTTCTCCGTTTTTCCTTCTCCTCCTTACCTGACAACAAGGCTGCTTATATAGAGTCCCGGGGAGTCGAAAGGGTACAGTTGGCTGCCGGTCTTCTCCCTCAAATGGACGGCGAGGATCGCCACAATCACATCAAATGGCCCAGATCGGATCATCCTGTCTCGGTTCTGACACTCATTGGATCAACGGCTTTGATTGAATCAAGATCCAAAGGCTAGATCACCCACTCCTGCCTCGTATCCGACACTCTACCAAATGGGGGCATCTCACTTCGCCACGTGGCCTCACGGATTACTCCGCAATGCTTCGAGATCAGCTCGATGAGATGAGCGGGTGTAGGCGCGCCACGTGTCCTCCTGGATCACCAGTGTTGCCCCCTCGCGATCTGCTCTCGTAGAGATCAGATGATCTCAAAATTGGGCCCAACCAACAATTTATAGAAAAATTATCCTTAAGTCCCTCCACTTGCTTTATTTCCATCTAAGTCCTTATGTTGTGAGAGGGGAAAACTTCTTTAAGGTCCTCAATCCTTTCAAAATTAATATTAGGTCCCTACAGACCCCACATTAATTTAATTTCTAATTTAAATTAAATTAATTTCTTTTAACCCCCTTTTATCTTACATCCCTAATAATCAAGCGATTTAAAATAATAAAATTCATGGATTTTACAATCCTCCCCCGTTACAAAAATTTCGTCCTCGAAATTGCCAACACCCCTTACAATTAAGTGAATAACTCTGGGTAACGCTTTCTCATATCCTCCTCACGTTCCCAGGTAGCTTCCCACTCAGTGTGATTACTCCATCTCACTTTAACAAAAGGAATAGTTCTATTCCTCAGTTGCTTGTCCTCTCGGCCTAATATAGCCACTGGGCGCTCTTCATAGGACATGTCTTCGTGGACTTCTACAGGAACCTGGGGAATTACCCGTGTTGGATCTCGGATACACTTCTTCAACATGGAGATGTGGAAGACATCGTGGACCTGAGCAAGGTCTTGGGGTAAGGCTAACCTATAAGCCACAGGGCCTATGCGCTCCAAAATTTCAAAAGGTCCGATATACCGTGGAGCAAGTTTTCCACGTTTTACGACACCTTTCATAGGAGATACCCTCAGGAATACAAGATCCCCTACTTGAAACTCCTGATCAGATCTCTTACGGTCCGCATAGCTTTTCTGTCTACTTTGTGCAGCCTTGAGTCTCTCTCTAATCATCTTGACATGTTCCTCCGTCTGTTTAATAAAGTTTGGCTGCTTCAATGTCGCCTCAGCTACCAGCTTCCTCTCGCCCACATCACCCCAACAAATGGGAGTGCGGCACTTCCTCCCATAGAGTGCCTCGTACGGAGCCATTCTGATGCTTGCCTGATAGCTGTTGTTGTAGGCAAATTCTATTAAGCTTAGGCGCTCATCCCAAGACCCCGTAAAATCTAATGCACATGCCCTCAACATGTCCTCTAGCACCTGGATGGTCCTTTCGGATTGTCCATCGGATTACGTAGGTGAAAAGTCAGGCCTTTGAATGCCAATCCTGTGCCCAAAACTGTGTGCAGGCTCTCCCAAAATCTGGAAACAAACCGAGTGTCTCAATCGGAGGTGATCGACACCGGTACTCCATGTAGCCTGACGATCTGATCTATATACAGCTGGGCCAACTTCCCCAAGGATGCTCCTGTCCTCAACGGTATAAAATGGGCCGACTTAGTCAGTCAATCCACTATAACCCAGATCGATTCATGGCCTCTTTGAGTACGTGGCAACCCTGTCACAAAATCCATGTTAATATGTTCCCACTTCCACTCCGGAATGGGTAAGGGTTGTAACATCCACTCGCCTGCCCGGTGCTCTCAGCTTTACCAAGCGGCAAAGCGGTGATACGCTTTAGCCACGAACTCTGCAACATCTCGCCATTCCCTTCCACCGTAAATGGTCCTTCAACCCTCTCAGTACATCTTAGGTACCTCCGGGGTGGAATGGCGTAGCTCGAATAGTGAGCTTCCTCCAGAATCTCCCTTCTTATTCCAGGGTCATTTGGCACACATATCCTTTCATCAAACCTTAGAGTACCATCCTCATGGACTCTGAACCGTGTCGGCTCTCCCTGGGCTAAGTGTTCCTTGATCTCCTCCAGATCAGGATCTTGACCCTGAGCAACCCGAATCCTTTCCAATAACAAGGGTTGGATATGCAAGCTGGCTAATGAAACATCCATCATAAGCAAAACAACCTCTAAATCGAGCCTCTTCATGTCCTCCAATAGAGGTCTCTGAGTTGTTAACATAGCGGCAACTCCATATCCAGACTTCCTACTCAGTGGATCGGCCACCACATTCGCCTTCCCCGGGTGGTAGTGGACACTGAGATCATAATCCTTAATCAGTTCCAACTAACGCCGTTGTCTCATATTCAACTCTTTTTGTGTGAATATATACTTAAGGCTCTTATGATCGGTGTAGATCTCACAAGGTACACCGTAGAGGAAGTGTCGCCAGATCTTTAGCGCAAACACGATCACTGCCAACTCAAGATCTTGTATAGGGTGATTCTCTTCAAAAGGCTTTAGTTGATGTGATGCATAAGCAATCACACGCCCATCCTACATCAGTACACATCCAAGACCAGTCTTGCAGGCGTCACTATAGACCGTATACCCACGATTACTTTGCGGTAACGCTAACACTGGTGCAGAAATCAACCTCTGCTTCAACTTCTGGAAACTCTTTTCATAGGACTCGATCCAAACGAATTTGGTACCTTTCCTGGTCAACTTAGTTAATGGTGCTGCTATAACCGAGAAACCTTCGACGAATCTCCGGTAATAGCCAGCTAATCCCAGGAAACTCTGTATCTCTCGTACCGTAGTTGGTCTCTTCCATTCAACAACGGCTTCAATTTTCTTGGGATCTACAGAAGCTCCAGCTCCACTTACCACATGACCCAAGAAGGCAACTTTATCCAATCAAAATTCACACTTAGAGAACTTCACATAGAGCTGATGTTCCCTCAAGGTCTCTAGCACAATTCTTAAGTGCTCCTCATGTGCTTGGTGTCTACCTGAGTAAACCAGTATATCGTCGATGAAAACCACCACAAACTGGTCCAAGTATTGACGGAATACTCGGTTCATCATGTCCATAAAGACTGCCGGAGCATTGGTAAGCCCAAATGGCATTACCAAAACCTCATAGTGCCCGTATCTAGTACGGAAGGCACTCTTCGGAATATCCGTCTCTTTAATCCTCACTTGATGATACCTAGATCTCAAGTCAATCTTGGAGAATACTTGAGCTCCTTGCAACTGATCTAGTAGGTCATCAATTCTTGGTAGAGGATACTTGTTTTTCACAGTCACCTTGTTCAACTCCCTATAATCAATGCACAACCTTAGCGACCCGTCTTTCTTCTTGACGAAAAGAACATGTGCTCCCTAAGGTGACATACTAGGTCTTATGAAACCTTTATTCAACAACTCTTCTAGTTGGGTCTTGGGCCCTTCCTTAAGCTGCGGTGACATCCGGATAAGGAGCCTTAAACACGTGAGAGTACATTCGGAACCAAATCAATAGAGAACTCCAGTTCCCTTTCTGGGGGTAATCCCGGTAACTCTTCCGGAAACACATCAAGGTATTCCCTCACCACGGGTACGTCTGAGACCACGATCTCCCTATCCTTCTTTACCTCAGTAATAGAAGCCAAATAGCCTATACATCTACCCCTATGTAGCTTCCGAACCTGGAGAGCTGAAATCTCTTGTATTAGGGAACAAGTTTGGTTGCCTTTAAAGGTAAATTCTTCTTCTCCCGGCATCCTAAACACAACTCTCTTCCCACGGCGAGAATGTCTACCGCAGCGTAAATCAAGAGAGCCGGGGCCCATCCCAGGATCACGTCAGTAATCCTTCGAGGTCCATTACATGCAAGTTTTCAAGTAATCTCCGCCCCTCAATCATTCTTTGGGCATGCCGTCACAACCCTCCTTACCAACTTGGCGCTCCTCTTTGGGGTGTCTACACAACTCACGGGGTAGATCTATAGTAGGTAGGCAACTTATGTTTTCCGTGCAAACCGTGCGGATCTGAAGAGTGTGTGGCTCGTGGATCAAATAAAGTCACGGGGCATAGAGTAGAACTACTTGAAATGAGTACACATACGACATCGGTGATGCGTAGCTTCCCTCGGTCGTCAAATGGTAGACCCGTCCATGGGTAAACGGCCTCTCTGCTATTCTTTGGGGTTGATTCGAGGTGGAAAGGTTGTCACTGAAGTCGCCTTCCCCTTCTTATCTCCACCTTGTGGTCTTGGTGGTGGTCCAACAAATTGTCGGGAAGCCTTTTGTGATCCCTGGGTTCCTCCCACCACACTCACCCCTGTTATCACTGTGGACATTGGGCCTTCCAGTGATCCGGACTCCAAGCAGGTAACACCCTCCGATTATCCTTGGACACCTGGGACCTCTTATGAGGTCCCTTGCATTCGTAGCATCTCGGGGTTTGGGTCACGCTTAGCCGATGACCCTTTGCCTCCGGATGAGGTCATGTAGACACAGTTGGCTTCCCGTAAGGCCGGTACTTGTTATCAGGCCTACGCTTCCCAGAGCTCTTTCCCGATGTTTGGCTCTGGCTATTCGCCCCTTTGTCCTTTTTCTCTTTCTGGGTCGACCCGTGGGTGTCCCCCTGGCAAGAAGCTTCGGTGTACTTGGCCCTAGCCACGACCTCGGTGTAGGTCTTACACATATGGCTAGTCACGATCTTTTTCAATGATGGCCACAGTCCGGCCTCAAATTTCATCACTCGGCTCTCTTACTCGCGCGGAACCATGTGCAGCAAGAAGCGAAGCCAATTGATCAAATTCCGTCTCGTATTGCTCCACCGGTGGAGCCTCCTTGTACAAAATTTGCCGGAAAATTGTCATCCGAAAGTAGAACTAGATGTCCCCGAGAGAAGTACTTGGCGAAGAACGCAATTCGGAACTCTTCCCAAGTTTGGAAGGCCTCACCCTTCCTCAGTCTTATCTCTCCAAAGTACCAGTCTTCCGCGGGTCCTTGGAGCATATAGACAGTGGTCCTGATCTTCTCCGCCTCACTGGTCTGGAAGACCTCGAAGGTCTTCTCCATCTCCCTTATCCACTATTACTCAGCAGTAGGGATATGCAGCTCCCTCAAACGGTCTGGGAGAGGGTCTCTTGATTTCCCCTAGTAATCCTTTGCCTAACGTGGGGGTGGTTGATGGAGGTGGTACACGTTGTTGTCGGGTCTCTTGGATCAGTCCCAACATTTCCCGCATGAGTTCCATCATGCTCATGGGGGGTACCTCCCCCCTTGGGTTTTGGTCCTCTACCTGAGGCACCTGAGCATTAGACTGAGCAGGCACCTCCTGCTCAACTTCCATCTCGTCCACAAGTGGGGGTACCTCCACTCACCCTCAAGTTGGGGTACTTCTACTACTGGTGTCAGTGGCGTCTCGCATCTGACGAGGTCACCCTCGCCTACCCCTTCCCCTACCCCTACCACCTCGACCTCTACGTAAGTGATCCATAGTTCAGCTGTATAAGGATTTCAAGGTTACTTTTATTCCCGGCTAGACAAGTAATGATAAAGACATACTTTTTATTAAATTAAAGAGCAACGACTAGAGACAACATGCTGAAAACAAAAAACATACTGAAAAAACATAACATAAGTAGTTCATACAACACAAAGGTTTGTAAGACTACGATTATTCTGACAATAGAATCTAAAACTCAGTCCAGGTGATGCTCATCAAGAGACAGTGGAATGTAGTCAGCACAGGGTCGGTGTCCTCCGGACCCCTGTGGTCCCCTGCTAGGACCCGGTGCACCCGCTGGACAGTAGAAGGCTAGGTGCTCCTGACTGCCATAGCTACAGCACCAGAGGGTAAGGCGCCTACACTCCATCATGCGGTGCCCATAGAGCTCCCACACCCGTCGGTACTGTGAGATCCACGAGAACGGTAGGAGATGGACCCTGGCTCTCTCCCAAAGTCAACTCCCACCCAATCTACGGCGGTAGTCTCGAGCTGAAGGCATACAGCCGTGGGGAGGGATACTCGGGCTCACTATCTCACAGCCACTAGTGGAACCTCAATCCCCTACGTCCCACCGGGCCTCTACATAGCTATTCACGGTCCCTAAGTCCATTGACTAGCATATTTGTAGTGGTCTCAAGCACATCAGCCAACCTTAGCGGTTAGTGGCCTCACCGTCCTCCTCATCTCGGCTAGGACCTCTGCGGGGCTCCGGACGAGATCAGCTCGGGGTGGTGGGAGTGTTCTCCCAATGCAGGACTCCACCTCATCATCGTGGGAGCGAATCCTCACTAAGATGCAGCCCGGTCCCCGGCATCTCCGTAGGTAAAACAAGGTGTCAATCTAGCGTACCACTATCTATACTACCCGAAGTCCCGCGCTCGGCCTATGCAACCGTTAAGTGGCATCTAGGGTCTCGCTATCTGCTCTATCTAGAGAAACCTTGCCTCGATACCACTTTAATGCTACTCTGCAGCGGGGAATAGCTTAATCCAGGGACCTCGAGACGTCATCAGACCGGCCAGACTTCAAGAAGAGACAAGCTCAACCCAAATACAAGGCCTAAATGCTTGATAAGCATATAACAATCCTTAAATAAACTTCGGGATCAAAAGAAACATAGAGTCATAAGGAGTCCATAGGCTCCTATACGTAGTTTGGTCCCTATCGCGGATCCTAAAGAAAATAAAATGCGGCCTCTCAAAATAAAGGAACAAGGAGACTCCTGCACTCTGGATCTCCTATCGACCTCTCCCGGCTCCTCCCTTTAAACCTCGGAATCTGAAAAGAGGAAGAGCCAAAACACATGAGCTTCGAATGGAAAAGCTCCAGTAGTACTTACCTGGCCACAAGACATAAAAGAGCAATATGTCAAAAAAGGTCACATTACCAAGATATACAACTCTAGGAGTCTACCATAAACAAACCAAAGGTACGACCCATGATACAGAAACCCTCGGGCTCTGTGATGAGTTTCAATGAGAACTCAAGGATCACTCCCGCCAAGAGATGTCCAGCCTAATTCTTTGTAGCGGTACCTTTTTTGTCGTTCGACCCTCCGGTCGCAGGTCGGTAGAACTACCTCTCCTACGTGTTAACACGGTTAGTGTACCATGCCCACTGACAGGTAAGACCACCAGAGAATTTCTTCTCTGGCAAGGCAGACAGAAATGCCAGGGGGTCCTGTCCTTGAACATTCACCTATCGGAGCTCCCTAGCTCCACTGAGTCCCGCAAGAGACCATATAGCAAATGTGGATACCAACATCCTCAGAAACAACCATACATGCTTAATAGGATTCCAGAATAAATAATGACGCATGTATGTTATCAAGAAGCATAAGATATTAATGCATAAACAAGTCCAAGAAAAACCCGAAACCGGGTGGGAACTAGGCAAGTGTACTTACCTCCAGTTCGTTGAAACTAGATGTCCTTCTAGTCTTCTCTAGTGTGCCAACAACTCCCCGAGAGTATCTGGCATACAGAGGTTCTATTAGAATCAAGATTCTAATAATTTTCTACGCCTCTAGTTTCCTCACTGCATGTCTACCCTCTTGGGCCTAGGCCTACTAACGGTCTTAAAGACCATCTCTCGGGTTACTGCCCTTATCTCCTCGTTATTTCATAACAAATCCTTAGTTTATTTGTTATTTTGAGCCCGGCCATCTAAGCCTTCCCTAAACAATGGGCTTAATTCTCATTTAATCGTCCATGTATTATCTTAAGTACCTTAGACTAAATTAACTTGTCACTCATAGAATAATTTCATATAATTAATTATTCTAATTACGTGTCACACTACCAAAAATATTTAGTAACCATACTAAATAATTTTTTAAATCATACTATGTAACAAGTTAATTTTTGTCACGCTTCCTAATGTTAAAAAAAATCATACAAAACCATATCAATAAATTAATTGTCACAAACCATAGATCTTAATAATCATTTTAACTAATTAAATTACTTCTGATTTAATTAATTAAAATAATAATAATAATTATTTTTTTTAAACTACTCTTCTTCTTCAACCGAGCCTCGCCGGGGCTGGTCACCGGAGAATGCATCTTCGCGTCGCGGGGTAAAATGCCCGCCATGACTCCTACGATGCGACTCGAGTCTCGATCCAGAGGCATTCCGGTGCACCCTCTAGTAAGCAATTGGGCTTCTTCTTCAATCCTCACGACCTCCGGCCGATTACCTCCACTCCGTCGAGTTCGATCCCACCCTACTTTCCACTAATGTCGAAAAATTAAGCGTGGGAAAAGTTCCCTACCTCTCGAGCCCCGAAGCCTGGGGTGTCGGGCCGTGGCGATTGCTCCTCGCGTGAAGATAAGCTATCTCCGATCACCTCGCCGGTATTTGCTCTCCCCTTCTCCTCCGTTTTTCCTTCTCCTCCTTACCACAACAAAAGCCGCTATATAGAGTCCCGGAGAGTCGAAGGGTAATGCGGTTGGGCAGGTCTTCGCCAAGAATCTACCGGAGGAGACGCAGCGAGCCAGCGGTAGCGGGTCGCGGCCATTGTCGGCCGAGGTGTGCGCAAGCTACATCGGATGGGTGGCGGTGCCTCGAGATAGGCTCCTCGGATTGACCGCGAGGATCACAATCACATCCTAACGCCCGGATCGGATCATCATCCTGCCTCGGTCCGACACTCATCGTGGATCAACGGCTTTGATTGAATCAAGATCCAACGGCTAGATCACCCACTCCCGCGCTCGTGATCCGGCACTCTACCAAATGGGGGCATCTCACCGCCACGCGGGCCTCACGGGTTGACTCCACAATGCTTCGGTGATCACTCGATAAGATTTAGCGTGTAGGCGGCGCCACATGTCCCTCCCCGGATCACCACCAAGGCTCCTCAAGGATTCTGCTTCCTCGCAGAGATCGGATGATCTCAAATTCAACCAACAATTTATAGAAAAATTATCCACGATGTCCCTCTACTTGCTTTATTTCCATCTAAGTCCTTATCTTTGTGAGAGAGGAAAACTTCTTTAAGGTCCTCAATCCTTTTCCAAAATTAATATTAGGTCCCTCTGAGGACCCCATATTAATTTAATTTCTATTTTAAATTAAATTAATTTCTTTTAACCCCCTTTTATCTTACATCCCTAATAATCAAGGATTAAAATAATAAAATTCATGGATTTTACATGTTTTCTTAATTTGTATAGTTTTTGTTTTCTACCGATAATCCATCCGAAAAAGAGAGATTAAAACAGACTCATAATATCTTGTGCAATCAGTAGTAAAGAGAGAAGCAATCCTTAAGATTTGGTAAACCAAGATTTTGGTGAAAATCAAGGCCGAGATGCAAATTCCCAGCCTATACCCGTTATGCCGTTTGCAGGCGCTTAGGGTTTATGGGTGTTCTTGGATACGATTTTGCTCTTGTTTATCCTTCTCTTTTGAATGAACTGGTTCCTTGATAATCCCGTTGGTTATGAGCTTGATTTACTCCCTCTCCATGAAAAATGAATGACAAAATCACTATGGATAAAATTTCTCCCATCAGAGTGCAAATCATCAGTAGTTTGGAATCAGAAATTCTTTATCGTAGCGGTAGAAAGTATCGGTTACTATAGCAGCCGAAAAAAATTTTTATATATATATATATATATATTACTGTTTCTTTTTTTTAAAATTTTCAGTTTAATCCCTGAGCTTCTTGATAATTCTCATGAAATGTCCCTTTTGCATCTAAGCCCAACTTTTTCATTAATATCAACTAGAGAAGGGGAATTTAATTAACCCATAATAATCAAGGTAATTAAGGATTAATAAGTTCATAAACTGTGCGGCTTTTATAGTGGCAATTAGGAATGGGCTTAAATTTCCCTCTTGAAGTTATCCCAAGTGTACATGACACAAGTTCCTCGCTCAACCTCACCCCCGCGAGAAACAAAGCATACACACCTCGGAAATATCTTTAATTTGATCGACTTTCTCCTCTGCTTTGGAGTTCCTTCTTTCTTTCTCCCTCTCTAATCAAATCTAACTTGCCGGTACTCCCCGGATTGATTGCTTTCTTTGACTTTTTTTACTGTCAGGGAGAAAAAAAGGCCTTTAGTTATTACAGAGATGGTGCGATTTGATTCTTTTTTTGTGTTTTTTTCACTCTCAGTCTTACGTTACGAAAAAGGGCTCTTGGCACTATTAGCTTACCCTAGTGGCAGGGGCGGAGCTACATAGAGAAGAAGGAGGGCAATTGCCCCCCTTCTCATTCGAGATTTTCATATATTATATTATAAAATATGTATTTTTTTATTATATAATATTTTTTAATAGTTGAATTGCCCCCTTATCAACTTATCTCTTTTAACTTGATGCCATGTGGCTTATCTTATTTCTATTAAATTATAAATAAATTAATAAAATAATAGATAGAAAACAAAACTTAAAATAAACTAATATTTTAATTAACTTTTCTATCCTTGATGTTAACTCATATCAGATTAAATTTTGTTAAAAACTTCTCTCAACTTGGAATCTTGTCTATTCCGCTAATACGTTTGTGAACCTGCTTCCTTCTTTCTGTTTGACGCTCCGATCGCAACCCCCCACGACCCACGGTCCCACTCTTGACCCACGGTCCAACTCTTGCTTAGCGTTCCACTTGTGTGTGATTTATGGGGGAGTTTTTCATCGCTCTCACAAGTCACAAACTTCTTTTTTTTCACCTACGAAGCTATTCCACGAAATCCAAGGCCTGATTTCTTTTTTTATCTTTTATTTTTCAATTTTTTTGTTTTGTTTAATACCTCAACTATTTTTTATATTCCGGTTTTGTTGCTTGATTTGATTTTTTTTCTTTTAAATTCAAAAAGGGTTTTTATTTGTATAAATTTAGTTTGGATATTCAATTTGAATCGAAAGAATTGATATAGAAAAAGATTTAAATTATAACTCCTAATAATCTTGTATGGATTTAGTTTGGATATTTAATTGGTAGGCCATCTCTCTCATCTTTGCCTCCAATTAGGGTTAAAATTAGGATTTTTTTTTTATCTAGATTTTAGGGTTCTCATGATTCGATTTTTTTTTTGCACCTCTCTAATTTTTCTTTTGATCTTGTGTTGCATTTGAGTTAATTTTTGCCCCCCTTATTAACAATTTCTAGCTCCGCCACAGCCTAGTGGAAGACCTTACAAACGAAAGACCAAACAATCTCAATAAAGATAGTAAAAACAAACCATCTTAACTTTATGAACCAAGTCCTAACTAGGCTAAATGGAAAAAAAAAAAAGGGACAAAGGCGGTCGTTATTTGGCACGAAGGCTGTTGGTTTGGGGGAAGGGTATATGATACTAAAGGTCCTTGGACTTCCAGGCAGTTTTTCTTTTGGGCAACTGTTACCATTGGATCTGGAGAGGAAAAAAAATTTCATATTCTTTTCTTCCTTTCCTTTTGGGAAGGGAGGATTAGAGAAATCCTTTTGATTGCTGCTTTCTCCAGACCTACGGTATAAATATTAATAGCTTTAAATTACCATAGAAACACTAATTGCATTGTAGAATTGCAACATCAACAAAATCTTAAATAATGATAAGCATATAGAAAAAAATAGATATTAACAGACCACAAGAAGTTTCATTTACCTTCACTAATCGAAAGAATTGAACAAAATCCAATGCAAGCTATAAAATCTTACAGAAGAATATATATTAACATATGATACAGGAAGAGTCGAGCCAGATGATGTGTTTAAGTCGGGTTCGGTGTTTTGGCCATAACTTTGGCTACAGGTGTCGGATTCGCATGTTCAACTCCAATTCAGAAAGCTCGTCTCGACGTGCACGTGGGGTCTACCATGCTATGCCTAGTGGATATCATTTCATCCCCAAATTCAGCCATTTTTCCCGCCGAATCTTTGTTTTTGCTATTTTTAGTAATAATTAATTTGCTGATTTATGGCATGAGGTGTTTTTTATTTGATTTAGGATTTTGGTTGCTTGTTTAGTTTGATTTGAATTTTAAATTTTAGATTTTTTCCATTTTTGACAAAAATGCCGTATTAGTGAGATTCTAGGGTTTTCATGGTTATTTAGTCCGAACTATGGACTAGCTTTAGTTTTCAGTCTTTGTTGTAAATGAAATTTGATTGAACTTTAGAGGTATTATCTGGTTCTTCATGGTTTATTTGTCGTCTTCCTTGCGATCCCCTTTGTTCCAGCGGGCCTGCGGGTTAGTCAATACCCTGCCCGGCGTCAGTTGGTATCAGAGAGCTCGTCTTCTTCCTGTGGCATTGGCACCAATGGCTGGAGGTCGTGGTGGCCGTGGTCGACATGGTGAACAGGTTTTGGCTGAGGAAGTCCAGCATCGTGACCGGAGTGCCCTGGAGGTGATGAGCGAGGATTTGCAGATGCAAGTCGTGGAGTTAACCCAAAGCTTGATGATTAAAGATTTTCCGATACAAGTCACGAAGTTATTAAGGCATTTGGCGGTGATCGATTTCAATCATGGTTGTTGTGGGTAGGTTCCGGCTGAGGAAGTCCAGCTCCATGATCGTAGCGATTAGAAGGGGTTTGGCCAACCCATCTATAATGATTATGAGGATGAGGAGATCTTTCCCATCGATGATGAGAAGGAGGAGATCTCGCCCATCTATGATGATGATGATGAGGAGGAGGAGGAGATCTCACTCATCTAAGACGATGATGATGATGAGGAGATACGATGATTACAAGGAGGAGATCTCATTCAACTATAATGATTATAAGGAGGAGACTTCGCCCACCTACGACAATTACTAGGAGGAGGCCGATGAGGTGTGCCTTGAGATGAAGCAAGATGAAACTTCATTTGAGAAGGAGACTCATCCATCACCTCTACCTTGACCTCATATGCACTCTTTGGGTAAGACTCTGACAGCATCAGACACAAGTACTCATTGGGGGTTTCATATTTTGAGACGACACACTGATGAGTGTCATTCTCCATTGGTTATGAGCAAACAACAGCCAACACAAGAGTTGCTAGCCAAGGATTTGCATGGAGTTCGGTTCCGTCACATCTTTGAGGACAACCAAGGAAGCACTTGCTACAAAGTGATTGGAGTGTCTTTGATAGTTTGAAAGGGCTCATTGCTGGTGATACCTTTATTTTTTTCAGAGGAGAAAGTAGTGAGTTGTGTGATGTAGTGAGACATGGTACAATGAAGCAGTAGACTAATAATCCATCTTTACTTATACCTAGTCATAGTATGTATCTTGGAGTCCTTGCAATAGCATGTAATTACGATGTCTGACGAATGCCATGTTTATCATCTATTATAAACCAAGGACAAGCCCTTTAGAGTTCATTGTTCATGGGGATGAAACCATATATATGGAGTCCCTAAAAATAATCATTCTATTGGGGGTGAAGTTTAAAATGAGATTTGAAGGTAGAGAAGAGGCCCTTTGAACAAAAGCTTTACTGAGATCATTGTGGGTGTAGGAGACATTAAAAGTGATGCAAGTGTGTTGAAGAAACACTTTCCACGATCAAGATAGTAGTCCTAACTTCTTTATGCAGTCATGGTCTTTGATGCCTCCAAATCCTAATGATATTGTGGTTGCGGATTCTGATGACGTTGTTGAGAACTCGAGGATGAGTTCTTTCCAACCCGGGATGACTGATGCAAGAGGAGTCAAGTCAGTCGATGTGTTTTAGTCATGGTTCAGTGTTTTGGCCATAACTTTGGCTACATGTGTCGGATTCGTGCGTTCAACACCAATTCGGAAAGCTCGTCTCGATGTGCACGTGGGGTACAACATGTTATGCTTGGTGGACATCATTTCATCCCCAAATTAAGCCATTTTTCCTGCCAAATCTTTGCTTTTGCTATTTTTAGTAATAATTAATCTGCCGATTTATGGCATGATTTGATTTTTATTTGATTTAGAATTTTGGTTGCTTGTTTAGTGTTATTTGAATTTTAAAATTTGAATAATTTCAGATTTTTGCCATTTTTGACAAAAATACTGAATTTAGTGATATTCTAGGGTTTTCAAGGTTATTTAGTCCGGCCTACGGACTAACTTTAGTTTTCAGTCTTTGTTTTGAATGAAATTTGCTTGAACTTCAGAGGTATTTTCTGGTTCTTCCTAGTTTCTTTGTCGTCTTCTTTGCAATCCCCTTTGTTCCGACGAGCCAGCGGATTAACCACTACCCCGCCCGGCGTCAACACACCACAAGAAGCATGATAGTTTTAGAATAAAGGATCGCTTAATGTCTTACACAACCATTCACAAGCATATCTAAACTAAACATTGCTTGATTGAACAATGAATTAATTAATTTAATTGCCTACATGAAGATTTGATTTCATTTCTTGCCTTCCTCAAGTTTGAAATCATGAAGGATCTTCCATTTTATTTTTATTTATTTTTTTTAAATAGTTTTGAATGAAATATCACCATGAATTGAGAATGGTTCTTCTTGATCTTTCTATTTTGTTCATCTTTGGTTTCTTTCTCTAACTTTTGTTTTGAAAAGGACCACTCACTATGATTTCCCCAATGATCTAGCACTCAAGCTCATGGCCAAAAAAATTCAAAGAATGAAATAAAAAATTTGAATGAGAAAGCAATCTGGGATTGTGACGTCAGGCGGGGTAGCGATTATCCCGTGGGCGAGCCGAATCCAAGGACCGCAAGAAGAACAAACGAAGAACCAAAAAAACCAAAGAAAATACTCTGAAATTCAGGAAAATACTTTTATTCAAAACTCAATAATGAAAAATCAACCCACAAGCGCTGTTAAATAGCTTTCAAATACTAACTTAGAAACCCTATCATCTTATCTAAATTGCCAAAATTGGTAAATTATTAATCAAAACTAAAACTTATCTAAATCTAAAACTTTAAACAAATTAGATAACTCCTTAAAATCCGAGATTGAATCAGATTCAAATCTTATCCTAATTTGATAAATAATTTAATACTAAAAATAATAAAAAAAATATCTAAATAGTGATATGACGAGAAAACAACAGAATTTGAATTCGAATAAAATGCTCACCAAAATTAGATGCGGGGACCGCATTAGGTGCTTTCACGAAATGAGATTTTCGAGATTAGGTTGAGCGTGTGATTAGACATTTTGTAGCCAAAGTTATGGCTAAAATCTGAGAACCACCCCCAAAACTTCTCCAATCACAGAATTGGCTCGTTCACTTCCAGTCTTTAAGTTGATCTGCCAACTCAGCACTAACTGACTCAAGCCTCCTGCATCGGTCAACCCGGGTTGGAAAGAATTCATCCTCGAGTTCAAAACAATGTCTTTAGAATCGTCCAAGTCATCAAGCTTGATCTAGTCTTTTTTGCTTCGTAATGTCGTCATAGATGGGTTTGCCAATTTCCTCCTGCATTAATTAAATTAAGTAGATAGGCGAGGTCTCCTCCTCATATTAAGTCATAGATGGACGAGATCATATCCTCCTCATCATCATCATAGGTGGGCGAGATCTCCTCCTCATCATCATCGTCATAGATAGTTTGGCCAAACCTCTGATCGCTATGATCTTGGTGGTGGACTTCCTCAGCCAGAACTTGCCCACGACAACCACGATCAAAATCGATCGCTCCCAGACGCCTTGATAACTTTGTGACTTGCCTCTGCAAATCCTTAATCATCAAGCATTGGGTTAACTCCGTGACTTACATTTTTAGATCCTCATTCATTGCCTCCAGGGCACTCCGGTCCACTGATGCTGGACTTTAAGTGAGTCCAACACATCCATCACGTTGACCACGGCCACCAGGACCTCTAGCCATTAATACTGATGCCATAGGAAGAAGATGAGCTCTCGATACCAAGCGACACTGGCGGGTAGCGATTATCCCACCAGACCAACCGGATCCAAGGACTGCAAGAAAGAACAAACAAAGAACCAAAAGAAACAGAGAAAATACTCTGAAATTTAGGAAAATACTTTTATACAAAACTTAATAATGAAAATCAACCCAAAAGCTGGGTTAAATAGCTTTCAAATATCTAGAAATCCTATCATCTTATCTAAATTACCAAAATCGGCAAATTATTATTCAAAACTAAAACTTATCTAAATTTAAAACTTTAAACAAAGTAGATAACTCCTAAAAATCCAAGATCAAATCGGATTCAAATCCTATCAAAATTTGATAAATAATTTAATACTAAAAATAACAAAAAATATCTAAATAGTGATATGACGGGAAAATAGTAGAATTTGAATTCGAATATAGCACCCACCTAGTTAATTTGGGGGACCACGTGGTGCGCGCCGAAATGAGATTTTCGAATGTGGTTTGAAGGTGTGCTTCCGACATTTGTAGCTAAAGTTATGGCCAAAATATTGAACCACCCCCAAAACTACTCCTATCATTGAATTGGCTCGATCACTTCCAGTCTTTACGTTGATCTGTCAACTCGGCACCAACTGACCCGAGCCAATTCAAATATGGGAAAACATGGTGTTTCATCATTAAATGCTAAACATATATATCAAACATATGCTCAGTTAAGTATGCACCTAACCTCATCAACATATGTCATATTGTTGTATATAATAAGTTGTGCATGTTTTCTATATTTCTTTTCATGTACTATATTTCCTTTCCTTGTTGTGCATGCTTTCTATGCTAGCTTTCTAGCTCTGTAGTTTGTGTCACATATGTACGGAAGCCCCAAAGGCTGGATAGCATGTACCATACTCCCAAAGTGTATGGGTAGGGGTTTTGCTGAAATTAGGAATAATTCTCTTTTTAGTCCCTCTACTTTTCGGAAAGTAGTCTTTTAGTCCCTCATCTTTTTTTGGTGACTTTTTGGTCCCTCTACTTTATAAAGTGGGACTTATTAGTCCGGAGGCAGATGGCGTTCGCTTACACCATTCAGATGACTGACATACCTGCCACGTGGCGTTATGTTGATATCCATGTGGCCATCATACACATAGAGAGGATGAAAGGGAGAGAGGGGCTCGAATTCGGATCCTAATCGGTTATGATCTGAATTCAAGGGTGGGTTTAATGTTTTTTTTATTTTTTAATATTTTCTAATGGTTTAATGTTTTAAAAGGTCACATGGCGTTCTGATGGCCACGTGGACATCTACATAACGCTACGTGGCAAACACGTCAGTCATTTGAAATGGCGTAAGTGAACGCCGACTGCCTCCGGACTAATAAGTCCCACTTTATAAAGCAGAGGGACCAAAAAGTCACAAATAAAAAGTGAGGGACTAAAAGGGTACTTTCCAAAAGTAAAGGGACTAAAAGGGAATTATTCCCTAAAATTACTATTTTACTTTTTGAATCACCCCTCCAAAATATGGTACCTAATGTAGATCCCAAAAAGACTTGTTGTAAGAGTTTCTACATTGAGCTCTTGTAAACCCATATGTGCTTGTTGGTAAGGTGTATCTTGAACTCTGCTCCATGCCCCCATGTTGTTTCTTTATATGTTTCTATATGTGATATTCTTACTAATCTTTGTTGCTTATATTGTAGTCTGAATGTTGTTTTGCCTACTTGGGGTAATCTTATGCATGCTCAATTTAATGCATAACGAACATTTCATTCAATAGTAAACATGTTGTAGAAAATACTACAACAAAGTCGATAAATGCCCTAACTAGGGGCAATCAAGTCATAAATACTGAAAATATATTTATAAGAAAATTCATAAAACTTTTAGAAAGCTATCTACTTTTGAAAACATTGAAAACTTGGAGTTCATCCAATTTCTACTCACCTTTGTAATGTATGAGTCTACTAGTTATCTAGTGCTCTTGGTAGGTCTTGGATAGCTTTTGCACATCCTAAACATGATAATTTATCATATATTAACATTTCATAATATTTGGGAATGATTTACTTAAGAAAATACATTACTCATGCTAATTCCCAAAATATAATGTTTTCTTCCTTGACTTTAAATCCTTTTCTAATCCCCTAAATTTCATATTTCTAAGGATTTCTGAAGCTATATCAATGTTGGGATGCATTAAACTAATAGAAAGCCATTTCTACAATTTTCAGTGCTACAATAAGCACTTTCTGATGGTATTCTGATATCATTATTCGCATTAACCACTGATTTTTCCAATGTTTTGGCGTCATGACATCCAACTCAGTACGTCATAATGCTAGCACTCTGCTAGTCGGTTCAACGCTTGCTATACTAAAAATGCTTTCACGATGTCGATTTTTTTTTTCCCTCCGGTGATTTGGCGTAGCGACTCCAAACTCCAATGTTGTGGCGCTTAACACTCTACTAGTTTGATTCAATGCTTTCTCTGATAAATGCTACAATACTATAAAAAATTCATGCTCTCAATTGAAGGTCCAACTTTATACAAAGGTCCTTAAAACCCTTACACACTGAATCATACTAATTTTCATCCATTTTGGCCTCCAATTCATCATCAATTTTCATGAATTCGTGATCATGTATTCAAATCTCATATTCAAACACTATCATGGTCTTATCATCACTGTCATGCATATATCTCTTTTAAACCATGCATATGCTTAAATTTTAATATTTACATCACTTCTCTGATGTTTTGAAGCTCCAAGAGTTAAGTATTTCAAGACTTTAACCTTCTTCTCTTTGATTTCCCTCTCAAATCCTAATTAATGAATATTATCTTATATCATTTGAAACCAAAACTATATTATGGAGACAGAGAGTTTAATCCATCACTCATAACTCACAACGCCTCTTCAATTTCTCATGAATTTGCTATAGTGCATGAGCTTATCTTCTTCTATTCTTCTTCACTTTCATGAATTTACCAACCAAAATTGGATTTCACCATTCTGGATTACCTCGAGGCGTTGAAATATATTCGCCCTACTTCCGAGGCGAAAGTTGCAGGAGTTGAGTTCAAAGTCACTACCAATCTTGAGGAACCAACATTGGCGGGTTCTGAGGGGTTGCTTTAAATGAGACCGAGGTGCCTCATGTTGTAGCCCCGGTGTCCCCCTGCTGTAGTCGAGGTGTCTCTTCTTAGGTCTTCACCTGATAGTCCTCAGTTGTAAGCTTTGGGTATTTTTCCTCTTTGCACCTGTAAAACTTTTGCAAGTTGTTAATAAAAAAATTTCTTTACATACTTATGTTGTAGTTTGTTCCCCGACTCTCAAGTCCAACATGTCTTCTACTTGGCTTTCGGTCTAGAGAGTTTGGATGTTTGTTGATGCCTTGAGTACGACTTGATTGCTTGCGTGAGTATCTTGTTCAGCGCATTGCGATTCTTAGAACCACAACACTTCATCTTCCAAGGTTTCCTAGCAACTCATGAGAGGGTTGAAGCATTTTTGAGGCAACAACTTACATATCACCTCATTTATGGCAATATTCATTATCGAAGTCTCCCGAGCCATTGGATTTCCATGAGGAACATGTTTGACGATATGACCTATAAATACGCTTGAAGAGGATCGAGATCTTCATCTTCCCCTCTTCTATCATATGAAAGAAATATTAGTTTCTTTTCCTCCTTCTCAACTAAGGTAATGGGGGTTTTTCCTTCCAACTTTCAAAGAGCAGGGCACCGGTGCTGAGTTAGTAGCCTCTATTTTTATTTTCTCATGATGTAGATTCAACATCTCATGGGTTCTACTTAAACTTTTCTATGAGTCGAGATCTTGGTAGATATGTCTGTGTGTATCCATAGAAGTAGATGAAGATAATGGGAAAATAGTTAGGTAGCTCCATCACTATGACGTTACATCAACTGGAGTAAAAGAAAAAGACTACAATGGAAAAATCGAGAGAATGCTTCTATTTTGATGTGGTTGGACCAGTTAAAGCTGATACAAAAGTTGCAACTGAGCCCCAGAAGGTAAATTTAGCTAAACTTCGAGGGTGGAAACTTTAGCCCAGGAGTCGAGGTGTGTCCCCATTGGGCTGAGATATCTTCCGCAGTCCCTTAGGAATAGGCTTTGCACATTTTCTTTTCATTCACCCTTTGTAGCTGAAAATGTTCACAAGTTATCAATAAAGAAATGCTTTATTTATTTACTTGTGTCATGATTGTATGGTCTCAGTCCCCCAAGTCATTCATTTCTAAGAATGTCTATATTGGCCTTTTAGTCGCCAACCTTAGCCTTTCACACTACTAACCATGAGTCTAGCAACTTTTTGTGGTTCACCCTTGCGAGTCCGACCATGACAATCGCAACCTAAGAACATAGTTCGGTACTTAGAGGCGAAGACTTGAGTCAAGCAAGGGAGGAGCGCTCCACTTCTCTAGCTCTTCTCCTTGGGTCTTAAAAAAGACCGTAAATAAGAGATCCAATGGGTTTGATTGATCCATCATTTCTTCCCTTACTAAGGTGATGATCCGAGCCACAATAGATTAATCCTTGTCCCATATGCTTTGAAAAGATCCAAATTAGCCGGGCCCTAAAAAGGGCGCCTTGCAAGGAAGGGTCGTCCGAGTCGAAGTCTATAGGGTTTTAGCGGTCAACATCTATATGCCTTGAAAGGAGATATCCCAACATGATCTGTAGAGACTGAATTTGTACCCTAAAATGGGCTCTTTGAAAAGAGCCAAATAGTCGGGACCTGAAAATGGCACCCTACAGAGAGGGTTGTTCATTTCGAGGTCGAAAATGTTTTAGCAATCAGCATTTGTGTGCCTTGAAAAGGGGACAAGTGTGACCTAATCCCTAGCAACCGAATCTGAGTCAAAGTCCTGAGGGTTTTAGCGGTCGACATCTACGTGCCCTAAAAGGGGGAAAGAGTGACCTGATCCTTAAGGACTAAATTTGAGCTGAGAAGTTGATCTCTGAGAAGGGTGAAGGGGCTCGTATATGAAGTGAAGATCAACACCGCTTAACTCTAGGTTGAACAAATTTTTTATTCAATCAAGGTGATAACCAACTTGCTAGGTCCTAATGTGGACTTTTTGATACAAGTAGTGAAGACACATGCCTTGGCCTTGATGGGGACTTTTGATTCAAGCAATCAAGACACATTTGCTTGGTCCATATGGGGATTTTTGATACAAGTAGTAAAGACTAAGCCTACTCGGCTCAGGAGACTTTTGATACAAGACACCACGCATGGCTAAAAACAACATGTAATTCAAGAAAAACAATTACATCTATTGGTAAGATGCTCGGTGTGGAATGGTCTCTTGAGTCTATTATCTACCAAGTATGTCAGCCTGTATTAGTTAGGTCGGACAACTTCTTTCACAATATAGGGCCCTTCTCAATTAACTTCCTGATCCGACTTTCATTGCTATAGAAGATGTTCTTTCACAAGACAAGGTCTCCAAGTTGGAAGGCTACTTCTTGGACCTTGGAGTTGTAGAAGCGTAAGACTCACTGCTATTAGGTTGTCGTTCTAAGATAGGTCGAGTCCCACTTCTCTTCTAAGAGGTCATGCTCTTCTCGAAGACCTTTATTAAAATCTGCAAGGATAGGGAAAGAGACCTGGCGCTCATACCCTGAGGTAGGTTCCGATACTCAAGTCATAAAGAAGGAGGAGAAAAGGGGAAGAGAAGGTAAGGGAAATTGAAGGATAGTGTTAGAATACTGAGTATGAGATGAAAGAATTCTGTCCTTTGCGTCGTTGCATCTCCATCACTTCTTAGCCTTGGGGAGTGGTAGCAATGACTTTGGCCACTACTGCGATGTTCTCTCAAGATGGTGGGCGATGACCTCGAGCTTTACCATGATATTCTCCATTGATGCTGAGCGGTGAGTTCGGTTGTCACCGTGATATGCATAAGACCCACGATCCCACAACGCCCAAGATTAGGCCATGTGTCATATGGAGATTTCACCCTTATAACAAGCATTAAAATGAAATATATTAAAAATAAGTTAATAAAAATCAAAAATATATTTAAAAAGTCAAATTTGAATTAATTGAGTCTTAATTTGTGTTGACTAAATGGCACATACTTGTTTAATCCCTATTTTTACGATATGTTATCTGAATTTACATTAAAAATGGGCATAAATCTCAAGAAAGTTGACTTTTGACCAATCCAAGAAGTGCACAAATACCGAACTTCTTTTCGGTTGCTTCTTTTCCGTTGCCAATCGCTTTCCGCGTGTTCCCTGGTGAATCTAAAACCCCATCATCTTTCTTTTTCGAAGCTTCAACTCATTCATTCCTGATCCTGTCAAAAAAAAAACTCATTCATTCCTGAATTTTGGTAATTCTCTCACTCTTCTACCGCAACAATGGCTGGCAAGATTAGGATCAGGATCAAGGATGCCAAATCCCTTCGTTTCTCCTCCAATCTCATGGTTTTCATACTTCTCTTTCCATTCTTTCACGCCCATTTGCAGTTCTTATCTCTGATTTTTTTTTTTTTTTTTTTTTTTTTCTTTAGATGATGGTAGGCTTGTTCTGCTGCTCTGTATGGCTGCTTGGATTCTCCATGCTCGTTGGTTTTGGCTCCCGTCAATCTGGAAGACATCAAGAGCAGAGGAGTTGTTTGGATGGGGAGAAGATGGGAAGGATCACCATTTTCTCTGCGCCGAAACCCTTCTTGGTGTCTGCCAACAATGGAGTTGATTTGGTGGGAGACAGGCAAGAGCTGGCTGTTCGGTCATGGCTGGCTTTGTCCCCAGATGTGGCTGTTGTTCTCTTTGGCCGCCACGCTTCAATCTTTGCTTTTGCTGCGAAGCTTGGTCCCAGAGTTTCTGTGGAATCGGCCATAGACTTCACGTATGTGAAACTTGCCCCTTTTCTTCTTCTCGTCTCTTTTTTTCTTTTTCTGTTTTTTTTGTGTGTAGAAATGAATTGGTTTTAAATTTCCAGGTTGGTGTGTTTGTTGTAATCTCGGATAGAATGCTCTACTTTTTGTACTTTATTTTTAAATATAATTATCTGTTCTCAAGCTAAATACTGTGTTTGATTAGTATTTTGATAATCTTGATTTGGCACAATTTAAACATCCCTTTAGTGGGAATGCTGAAATCAATGCTGCGTGTTTGTTTCTAGCTGTGAGTCTTTGAAAATATTTTCAACTTGTGAATGATATCTATGCTTGGCGGTCGATGTTTTGAGAGGCATGATGACTTCACTTTGATAGGCCACATTAGTTTGATTTGGATCTCTGAAATCTCTTAAAGAGGTTTTCAAAATGGAATTGGAGGAAAACTGGAATGTGATTAGCATTGTTTTGGTTTCTTCTTTAGGAAGACGAAGAGAAATGAAGTGAGAACTGAGAAGTAAAACAAAGTAACATATTAACTTGGAGCCCCTAAGTTCCTTAAAGGATTGTGAAGGGTCTAAAGGTTGTGGGATTTACAGAATTTAGTTTTAGGTTTTTTTCCTTCCTGTTAAGTATGCTATTGGATTGGTTTTGTGCAAAAAGAATGAGGTTGATGAAATTGTTTTGATTATATGGAAGAATTGTGAAGGATGCTAAATTTGTAGTGTTAATTAGAAAGGACTATGAAGCTGGCTGCAGTATCTATCACTTGTAGTTATAGTTTATTTAGGTCACAACTCTAAGAAAAATTACATATGCATGGCCTTACAAATACAATATTTTCTCCCTTAATATATTTTGTAACTTAAATAATACCCTTTTCTATATGTGGCCCCTTACACTAATATATTCACATGATTTCCCTTTCTTTTTCTTTATCCAACTAATTTATCATTGACTCCAAGTCATTTTTTCCAGTTGTAAAACTAAATAAACTGTTGGTTGTTCAACACTAGAAGTCAGAAGTCCAATTTGTGAAGAATAAGTTATGTGATCAGCCGGTTTATCTATAAAAGCGTAACATAGTAATTTCCTCAAAAATAGTTATCATCATTGATATTTTGGGGACTATTCTATGACTATCATAACAAATCTATGAGGTGACTTGTTGGAACTTTTATAAATGTGTGATATATGTTAATATGCAAAAGGCAAGCTATTACATTTAATTGAGTGGCTATTAATTTTTCAAATACTAGTTGTTTCAAGGTTTGCAGATACCTTCCCACATTGTCAAGGAGACTAAAATAACATTGTAGTTTTGTTTTAAGTTAATGTCAACGAACATTTGCAGATGCCATGAGTTGCATGCTTTGCTGACAGTATCCCTAATCTAGTTATATCAGTGTATCAATGTCATTTATTATCTATTATTTTATTTATTATTTTTTTGTGTGGTAAAATTTATTCATCTCTAGAATCATCATATTCAAGTGACTAGTCAAAATTTACTTGCATGAATTATACTTTATGAAATTTTTGTTTTTTTATGCAATGTCATTTTAGGTTCCATGATACCCCATTCTTTCACTCTATGGTTGCAAGATCTCAAACTATTCCCGGAATTTCTGTTTTTGTGGATCCTGAGATAATTCTTCTACCAAATATGTTAACCACTTTCTGCATCACAAGCACACTTAACCTTGATTGGTTCTTGGTTTCAATTTCAACATACATATCTTACTTCCCTTATCATTTAGATGATGATGGAAATCACTGGTTACACAATGATGGTGACAAAATAAGTGTTGAGAAGGTATGTTATATTTGTTATTATGGATATCTATGTAAATGTTATGATTGTATAACGACTATGTACACCTTCAACCAGTTGCAGGAATTTGTGGTTCAGAAACAAGAATACAGAAATAACACTGAGAGACTTCTTATTGCATGGAATACTGGAGATATGCCGCTACATGCTGGTGTTCTTCCACCTTTCCTGTACAGGAAAGGATTGCACAATGAATGGCTTTTGAATGAGGTGTTGTCATCAGAATTTAGATTTCCAGTTGATGCCAGCAACGTCATATCTAGTTTTTATCCTGAAATATTGGGACAATGGTCTCATGAACATCTGATGACTAACAGAGATGTGGAGACAAGAGCTTGGGAATATAGAGGAAACTGTGAGCAAGCCTTGCTTTATGGATCTTTTTGCTGCCAACCAAAAACTATCTCTGACAAGATAGTTAAACTTGTGAAACATTCAGGGAGATATGTTTTCATTAATCCAGAGAAAGACATTCTTTATTCGTTACAAGGATTTGATGGAAAAGTGTGTCAGCAGTTGAAATCAGTGGCTGTTCAAAAACAGGGAATTTTACAATTGTTTCCTTGGTTACCAACATTTAACGGAGAGGAAAAATTGATTGCTAGTGGGGGTAGTGATAAATTGGACATTGTTAGTACAAACTCTGCTAAGCTATGCAAGGATGCATCTGCAAGGTCAAGCCATTTACTTCTTCCATATTCTCTAGAATCTCTTCTTCAACTTATTGCAGACAAGAATAAATCTGTTGTCCTTGCAGTTGCTGGAGACAATTATAAGGACATGCTTATGAATTGGGTGTGTTGTTTACGCCATCTTGCAGTCACAAATTTTATAGTTTGTGCCCTTGACCTTGAAATTTACGAGTTCTTAATATTGCAGGTTTGCCATTGTTCTGCTTTTGCTTGTGTTTTTCATGAGTAATATTCATCATTCATAGCTGTAAGAATGTTTGCCTTTCTCCATCTTATCTTTGTATGTAAACTAATAAAAGGTCATTTTAATTTGTAGGGATTGCCAGTCTTCAAGGATCCACTTGCTCCAAGCAATATCAGTTTCAATGACTGTCACTTTGGCACCAAATGTTTTCAGAAAGTGACAAAAGTAAAATCACGAATTGTTCTCCAGATACTAAGAATGGGATACAATGTGTTATTGAGTGATGTGGATGTCTATTGGTTTGAGAACCCACTGCCAATTCTGTACTCCTTTGGTTCTGCTACATTGGTGGCACAGTCAGATGAATACAATGAGACAGGTAATCCTTAACACAGTTTTCCTGGTACTTCAGTGCTTGATATGATTTCTTATTTTCCATTCTTATGAAGGTATGTCTTTTTTCATATTTATAGTCTGTATGGTACTTCTAATGGGAATACAATTCTTATCATGATTCACTTTCCTCCTTAAAATAGAAATTGTACCAAATATTGGGATTTTAGTGTACTGAAATCAAATATTTTTCTAGTCTTCAACTGGCTATCATGCATGTTGCTTGATTCAAAGAAATCTAATTTTAGGACTGTAACCAACCCGTCCAAATTTCTATTTTGTTGATTAACATACTTTCCTCCATTTATTACAATGGACTCACCTCTATGCAACCCTTTTCTCCACCGAAAAGGAAAAAATTGATGGGGTATGGTAAGTTTGCATTTTCACAAGAAAATTCATTTAACATTTTATCCCTGACAAAATGTTAGATATTCTTGAATTTCAATGGAGTAAGTTATGTTGTCTTTATTGTGCTTTTGAGAATAGATGCGTATGAAAAGTAATCCTATCTCTAACAGAATATTAACTCTTGAGTTCTTAATTTTATATTGGGATCCTTGATCTTTGTCCTACAGACACATTACAGTCCGGTAGAGACTCATTCTAACGTATTGGTCGATGAATAAGTATTAATGATGAAAGCTTCGTGAATTTTATAAGATTTGAAGAGGCTATGTTTGCACGAACCAATTCTAAATATTAGTGTTGAAATCCATGGATTGAAGCCAACTGTCATTAAAAAACCTTCTCAACATCGCGTGGTTTTAGATTTTAGTTTCTGTAATATTTTATTTTGCATGTACTAAACACCTATAACAAGCACACAGTTGAATGAAAATGGTCTGAATAGGATGGGGCTCGGATTTTGAGGAGTAAGCAAGTGCTCTCCTTCACTAAATAGGATGGGGCTCCCCATCACAAGGAAGAACCTCGTGTGCCCCACCCTCCCATGTATAACTCTATGTAACTTCGGGGCTTTTCGAACACTTTATCCTATCAATAAATATGGTTTATCAACCTTATAAAAAAAAATAAAAAAATGGTCTGAATAAACTTATACTAACAATACTTTGAATTTAATTTAGATTAGGCTTCTCATTTTTTTTTTCGGTGAGGGAATATTAAAATCCATGGGAGACTCAGATCTAACACTATATATGTGTTGGTAATGGTGGCTTCATCGTTTTACTGAGATTTAATGGTTTGTTAGATATGTGTTGACATTTATGGATACAGTAGCTACCTTTGAGAAAGCTATCCAATAATTGCATTGTTTAAATAATCTTATGTGCTATTGATTTTTTTTTTCTGTGAGTTGAATGAAACTCATTTGAATAATCTTATATACTAACGATATTACCTTTTTTATTTATGAGGTTTTTCTTTCCCTTTGAAAATTATCATTAACTTGAGCTTTCAGTTAAATTTATAACATGCTTTTCATCTGATTCTTTGTAAAATCAGGGCCCATAAATCTACCACAAGCGTCTGAACTCAGGTTTTTACTTTGTACACTCTGATCCTCCTACCATAGCTGCAATGGAGAAGGTAGTGAAACATGCCTCAAATTCAGATTTATCTGAACAGCCAAGCTTCTATGATGTTTTATGCGGGGAGGGTGGCCTAAACCGTATCAGTGACAATCAGTGCGTTGAACCCTCAACAAATCTCAGAGTGCATTTTCTGGATAGGAATATCTTTCCAAATGGAGCATACAAAGGCCTGTGGGAGAAGCGTAATGTGAGATCAGCCTGTGTAAAGCAAGGTTGTGCGGTTCTGCATAATAATTGGATCAGTGGGAGGAAGAGGAAAATGGAACGCCAAGTGCACTCTGGCCTCTGGGAGTATGATGCCAGCTCTAGGATGTGCATGCAGAGTTGGCAAAGGCCTCATTCTGCAAGTTATTTCTAAATTTTGGTGGGCATTCATTGCTGTCTTTCCATGCCATCGGTTACAGCAACATAAAACAAGTGATTCACATTAGATGAGATTTCATTCAACACATGGTATTCATTTACATCTAGTTGTTACTCAGATCTGAGAATTTTCATTCTTCATCAATGTCAGCCAGCCGATTAACAGGAAGACTTCGACTCCAACTAACCAGGAAAATAAACAAGATAGTTGCTACATGTTACTGTTTTCCAAGTTGCTTCTCATTCAACCCCTTCATCTATAAGAAGTTTTAGAAGCTATTAGATTAGTAGGAATCAGCTGAAACCTTGACTAGGAAGAACACTTGAAGCATCAAATTTAGAGAGGAAAAAAGAGGGGAAAAAAACAGCCTTTTGATATTTTGTATTGTCCTGGCAATTATGCCAATGCAACTATGTCTATACTGAACCATTCTGGTTCCAGTAGATCCGGCTCATTAAATGTCAAATGATCAAAAGTTCTGTGAAGGATATATGCCCTGTACTGTCATACTGCCATTCACCGGTAGTCATTTGCCATTCCAGCAGGTTTAGCCAGAGGTCTTCAATCATCCAGTTGGCTCAATTGTTTGTCCAAACAAGAGGCTGTTACCAAGCCAGAAACTGTGTAGTAAGTCGAAATAATATTTAGTAGAGTGCATCGCGTAAGAGCATGGAAGGTGTCTATGCTGCTGCAAAGGATTTTGTCTCCACTCCAGGGAATTGTGTTCCTAGAGTTTTTGCCAGCAGAATCTGATAGGAGCATCTTTCATCTACCGGGCAATTGGACAAGGCATGAAAACTTCTTTCTTCCTTTTCCTTGTTTCATTTTATGCATGAAATCACATAAAATAACTCTAAATAATGATATTTATTCAGGAAATCCTCGTCACAAACCCTAAAAATTTGTGTAAGAAAAAAACTATATGTCACAAGAAAAAAAAAAAAAAATGGTTAGCGGGGAATGAATGAAAGTGTCCTTACCTTTTTACCTCTGCTGGAAATTTATTTTCTTAATGCAATATGCAATCATGAAAGCAAAGATGGAAAAGCCAACTAACATTGCAGCTACAATACCGATGAAATCAGAGTGGTATCCAAAGCAGCTCTTCACAAAGTCTTAGGTTGTCTGTCTATCCTGGCCTGGCACCAGAATCATGCTCTCCAGATCCCCATACTGTGTCACTATTATAAGTCCATACATTGTCCATGTCAATGGACATGTCCAGTAGTACCAGATCCACCACTAGGGAATTTGCTGAGCACCAAACAGGCAAAACAAACCATCAGCCAGTGCAACAGTTTAGTAATTCTCAGTGAAGATGGAATAGAAACATTGCTGAGATGGAAACAGTCATCATGGACAGAGAAACTTGGCTGCTGTCCATTGGAAACTCATCATGGAGTATACTATTACAGTGTAGTATACTCCCTGGACACATGGAATTTCCACCACCTCCTGCATCAATTGTAATTTGCTGGAACTGTTAGATTGGCCCAATCAACATAAAAGCTTTAGGACATGTTTGGGTAACCCAAAATTATGACATAAAATTATGCCATAATATAAGCATTATAGCATAAATAAATATTCCACTCATAGTGGAATATTTTCTCATTGTGAAAATCAGGACTCCTCCCCTTTTTTTTTTTTGACAGAGTAAAGCTATTACAAGCTAAATAAAAAAAACTGAAAAAGAAGGAAAACGGTGACACCACTAGTCGAAATGCAAACCAACTAAATTGAGAATGCCTTCAAGCCACCTGGGCCTATCACAGCCCCTATGGAATAAAGAGATCCCCGGATTGCTCATGGCATGCTTGGCTAAGGCATCAACCAAGAAATTGATATCTCTCGGACAATATTTCAACTCCATTGTAGACTGTTCCATCAAGAATTGGTTGATGTTGTGAATATTTCCTTGAAGGCTCTCAGAGATTGAATCTGATCCATTTCTGATCAATTGTAGAGCATGAAGTCAATCTGTGTAAATAGAGTCAAGCTCCCAATTTCCCATTCTGCTATGATCCATTACAACCAGAATTGCTTGAACTTCAGCATGGAGGCTTGACTCGGCCATACTGCTGGTACATCCTGCCATTAGGATTTTGTCTTGACCTTTGATGAATACAAACCCTACACCACAATAAGAGTGAGCATAAGTCCAAGCAGCATCACACATAGATGAGATAGTTTGATTATAGAGTGATCAATGGAGATACTCCCAGAATTGTCCCTGAAGTTTCCAGAAATGATCCTGTGTAACAGCAAGGGCCTGCTTAAATATTTGGTAAGGCTGATGTCTTTTGTTATTGAAGATAATATCACACCTAGCCTTCCAAATATTCCAATCACAGGTGGCTAACAAGGCTTGATAAATCTTTTGTTTAAGTTTCCATTTCCATTGCTCACACAAATCCAATCTCCAGAAAGTAGGTTGGTAATGTCATTTGGATTCCAGCTAGTGTGGTCAGATATAGCAGACCAGCAGAGCCTGGTTGTACTGCATTCAATCATAAGATGACTAATAGTTTCATTTGTCAAACCACAGAAGGGGCATAAGGTTTGAGGACCAAATCCTAAAGAATACATGTACTCATAAGTAGGAAGTCAGCCATGCATGAGCCTCCACACAAAGGTTTTCACCCTCGGAACAACAGAAAGGCTCCACTCAAAGGTTTTCACTCTTGGAGCAACAGAAAGACTCCTTCCCTCTTTTTCTCTCCTCTCTTCCTGATCTCTCTCTCCACCTCTCTCATCCCCTTCCCGCCGGTTACTCTCGCTAAGCAGCCTCACCTCCGGTTACTCTTCTCTTCTATCGGTACCCTTCACGTCGTCTTAACTTCTGGAAATCGGTAGCCCTCTCTCTCTCTCTCTCTCTCTCTCTCTCTCTCTCTCTCTCTCTCTCTCCCGTCTTGATCTCATCCACTAACTCTACATGATCGCAGTCTCACTTGGTCTGGGGTTTTCTTGGCAAATACCACCGAGGAAGAGCTCAACTTCTTATCAGTTTGACTCCTTATCTCCATCTCTTCGTTCATTCGATTGTTTGATTTGCATTGCTTGGAATTTTGACAAATTATTTTTTGGAATTCTATTGATTTTGATTAGCTAGTATAGATGTGTGCGTGTTTCTCATGTTTGCCGGAGAAATCCAAGGAAGTGCTAATTTTTTATTATTTGGGGAATTTTATACGGAGAGTTCTATTTATCATATGTAGGGATTGCATTTTGAGGGCATTGGTTTTGATGTCTAAAATTGTCTCATGGTGGTGGATTATGGGACAGAGAAGCGGTTGTAGAGGAGTTCCTTTCTTACTTGACCATTGTGATATTTGTCCAGTCTTCGAATTGTTTTGATTTTTCCCTTTGATTTTATTGGAAGAACCTATCAATTTTATATGTCTAATAATATTCCTTCACTAATGAAGCTATTTGAAATTTTGTTTTGTTGGATTAATGCAATTGATCAGAATGACTTTCATCAATATGTGATGTCATGTTTTACGATTGCTTTAGGGAAAACAGATTCTGAAAATCTTACCATGTTGTTAAAGTAAAGATTTGTTTAATGATTTTGTTATCAGGTTCAAGATGTTATAGTCATTTTTTTATGGAGTTGATAGTGTATTTGCATTTCAAGTGTTGAGTGCTACTGTTGAATGTTCTCATGCTCTTGCTGGACTAGAATAGAGTTGGGTTCTCTTTGTGCTGATGAATTTGTACAGACTCCTTTGTCTAATCAGAAGGAGGGTGCTTGGTTTTTGTTTAACTTGCGGTTTTATAGCGATTTTAATGGTATAGTTATCGAAAAATTGTCACTTTGCCTTGGTAATCTTTCTGGTTTGAATCGAAAAATTGTCACTTTTCCTTGGCCTCTTATTAGTTTGTGGTTTTATTATGCTAGCCAAACACTTATTCTGTAATAATAAAATATGCTAGAATTTTTGTAATAATCATCGTCACTTCCTATATAATTAAAATTATGCCATAATTTTTTATTTGTGACTAAACAGTGCCTTAGTTGACAGGAAAAGAGGCCATGGAGTATATAGATTTCAATGGTGAATCCTACCTGAGCAATGACATATGACAAAACAGAGTAATTTCAAGTTGTTCTTCCTCAATAGAAGGCTTCTTTCTACTGAGAAAATAGGTTGTACAGTGGAACAGTTGTTAATGCCCATGATTAGTATAAGAAAAATAATTCACCCTTTTTACATTGGGTTCTATTCATTCAAATATATAGAATATTACATCAACTTGGTGATTTCAGAGATCACACATAGTTATACACAGGATTTACTAGAGTATCCCTAATAAATTGGACACAATTTGACAAATTTCAAATTCCTACCTTATCATCATCCTAACAAATTTTAAATTCCTTCCTTATCGTCATTCTAAATTTTCCTCAAGATCAAGGGGTTGCAAACACACATTGAGCTTGCGACGCAAACCTTGAAACGAAGTGAGACAAAGTCTAGGTAAAAAAAATAGCAACTTGAGAGAAGCTAGGCATGTGACAAACATGAATGAGTCAACTCCCAACAACTTCACGAATAAAATATACACCAATTTCACATGTGTGTAACGCCTCAATCTCATCCCGGAGACCTCGAGACCGCTTCACATTGCATCAGCCAGAAAGTAGTAGAGACGGGCCCCACTCTGGATACAAGGCATAAGTGAGTAAAGCGAGATAATGTCAATAAAATAACTTAATTATTCAAAAAAATACTTGAGTTCAAATGAGAAAATCATAAAAAGGTTCAGATACCCTACAAATACTAGGCCCTATAAGGGACCTACAAAATAGAATGTCTCACACACAATAAAAAGATAAACAAGGTCCTCGGACCTCTACAAATCCTCCCGACCCACGATCGGCTCCTGTATGCTAGAATCCTACACCTCAGGATCTGTAAACAGGAAGAAACAAGTGCATGAGCTTTCGAATGGAAAGCCCAGTAAGTACCCCTACGGGGTTCAAGAAAATATGATATCAACAAATAAGAATATCAAGAGTCAAACTCGGGGCACGCCCCTCAAAACAATCCCTAGGAGTCTACCACAAAGAAACAAGCAAGGTAACGACTCCTAGCTACAGAAGCCCTGGGGCTCTGATATGAGTTCCAATGGAAGCTCCACAAATGTCTCCCCCGGTCAGTACCATCAGCGAACTTGCTGAAAACACGACCATCCGGTCTTTACGGCCCTCGGGTTGTATGTCGGTAGCGCCACCTCTCTATGTGTCGACACGGCCAGCGAATCATCCTCACTGACGGGCAGGACAACCAGAGTATCGGTCCTTCTCGTATGGCAATGCTTAGGAACATCGTAGGTCCATGAGCGAGCCTCACCGCTCATTCGAATTCGGGCCGAAGAACAAACAAGTAGGGATCCCAACATCCCAGAACAATCAATCATGCTAAATAAAGGATTTCAATAAATCAAGAAGCATGAATGAATACAAGCAGCTTGTCATGAATGAGACATATCAAGAAAACTCCGAAGAGTGGAACAAGGTAAGTGTACTTACCTAAAATCACAGAGTCTCGTATTCCACGGGACTTCCCAACGCATCAACGTCAATATCTGATGAAGACAATTCCATATTTAATATATATACATGTCTACGAGCATTAAATCTAAAATGCATGCTCTAACGGTCCCAGTCCTACTTGCGAGCCTTCCCTTATTTCTTTTCTAACTTTATTTTCCATTGGTTTAGTTTATATAAATATCCCAGGTTCCTTCTATCACAAAAGAGATTTGGGCCCTTGTGGTTAGAGCTTCCCAAGCCCATGAGAGGGGTCTCTAGTTCAAATCCCCTCCCCTACAACCCCTTTTCATTTTCCTTTTTATTTATTTATTTACTTTTCTTGACTAGCCATTCTCTATACTTGACTAGACCCAACCCATTCTTGTTTGACCCAAATTCTAGACTTAATCTAATTTGATCAAGCCAAGTGACTTGAATCTAGATTCGGACTCGATCATGCTAAATTGACTATCTTTAATCCATTCCTCATTTTAAATCAATCCAATTCATTTAAGTTGACTAATCCAAATCAACTAACCTTTTGTTTAGTCTAAACCCAATTAGACAATTGACTAGCTAACTAATTATCCAATTAGTTGTCATTAATTATTCAACTAACCAATTAGTTAAATGATTTTGTCACTTGATAAATTTCAAGTTAGCTAGCTTACTCATCAATTTAGCTATCAAACTAATTAATTAGTGAGATCTTCTAATTAGTTCACTAATCAATTTCCAACAAATCAATCAATTAACTAATTTAGTCAATTAATTAATTACCCCAAATTAATTAATCTCTAATTAATTATCTTACTAATCAATTAGTTATTAAATAGTAAACTAATTAATTAATGTAATCTATTGATTTAGTTAATAATGAATTAATCATTAAAAATAACTAATTTCTCTAACGGTTTCTCTCTCCCTCTCATCTCTTCTCAGTCACGACTTCGGCCGAGAGATGATGGCCATATCGCCACCGTGGAGCTCCAACACTGGGTCCAGGTGGTGCTTGCTGAAGCTCCCAAGTGGCGGGTGCACTGAGAACCATCTCCGTGGTCTTCGGAGCAGGTAACCACCCTCTCCTCCTCCCTCCCTGCTTTTCCGTGTCCCCGGCGGCCGCTTCTTCTCGGGTCAGCTCCCCTGATAGAGGCCGGCGGAGGGTCCTGCGGCCCCTCCCGGCGTTCGCCACCCTATCTACGGCCTACCATGCATGCTAGTCAGAATAAAAACAGGGAGAGAATCACTCACCGGAGACGGCGAAGGTGTGTGCTCGCGAAGCTTCACCGCTCGTCAGAGAAGAGCAGGCAGTCTCTCCCTCTTCTCTGCTCCCGAGCCCCGGGTCGTCGCTGCGAGGATGCCTCCTACCTCGCTCCCTTCCCTCGATCTCTCACGGTGGGTGGTGGCGCTGGCGGTGTTGTGTGTCTCCCGAGCTCAGCCCCTCATCCTTTTATAGGGCCCGGGAGGGATCTTGCGCAATCGCATAAGCTGGCGAGGAGGGATTGATTGGCAATCAATCCCCCTTCCTTCCATTTCCGGCCGGCAGTCCATGCACCCTTTTCTGGCAAGGTGACATGTAAAATCCAAGAAATTTTAAGTAATAAAGGTGTTAAAATTTTCTTAAAATTAATAAGTTAAATAATTCCCTAGGGTTTAAATGGGGAATTAATAGTGATGGCAAATAAGTAAAAAGGGATTTAAAACCCAAGTTAGGGTTTATGGTGACCAGAAGGACTTTCTGGTAATTTTTAAAAGTCTGGGGGACTAAAAGGGAGTTGTTCCCTCTCACAGGGATGGACCAAAAAGTAATATGGAAAGAGATAGGGGTCTCTTGAAAATTTTCGGTATTCAACGGATAAGATTAGGAGATCGTGGAAATCGCGCTATCACGAGGCATTATAAGGGTCAGGATGAAGCCACGTGTCGGGCATGGATTTGGTCCATCTAGCCAGTTGCTATCGCGAGGCATTATCAAAGTTTTCTGAGGAGCCACGTGGCAAGTTAACGGTCGCACATCTTGGTGGGATTCAATCCGAGGCGTAGGATTAGGATCGGGCAGTCCATCTTTAATTGGATCTGAGCCGCTAATCTAACGTGTGCTAGATACGAGGCAACGTAGAGGCTGTTGATGCAACCCATGCAATCCTCGCCGTCGATCGTTAAACACCGATCCCGAGGTAGCCCATCTCCTTCCTCTGCCGCTCAAACGGCCGCTGAAGCTCCGCCAAGCTACCCGCTACTCGTTACTCGGAGAGGAAGGCGGTGACATGCAGCGGTAGGCGGTTTCCGTTAGCTGCCTGTTTACCTACCTTTGGAGCGCTATAAAAGGGCAGCTCGTCTCTGTGATGAGACAGAGAAGCCACTGAGGAGAAACTCCCGCTGCCGGCGATCGGAGTAGAAGCTAGGTGGGTACCTGCAGGCGCCTAGCGATTCCGGCGAATACCCCGCTGCTCACAGGGAAGATAGGAAGAAAGTGAGGGAGAAAGAGGTTACCGCTCTTGCTCTTTGAAGGCGGTGAGCAGCTTTCGATCACCGGAGAAGCTCCATCAGTCGCCGGAGAACCCTGTCCCGGTGCTCGGAACAACCAAGAGACCCTGGTAAGTCTTGTTTCTCTTCGTAATACCTTTTAGAACATAGCTTTACGTTCTCCAATGCTCACCCGAGCTCGACGGAGGAGGAGGAGAAGCTCTCGGCCGGACTGAACGGTTTTGATAGGTGGAGACGACAACCACCTTCCCGCAGGAAGTCCTGCGGATGGCGAAGTCCGACAAGGGGAGGGCTTCACCCAACACCGGTATGCGCCGCGCACGCATCTCGACACTGTGGAGTTCAAATGCCTAGAGAGAAGAGATAAGTGAAGAAGAAGAAGAAGATAAAAAATAATAATAATAATAATTGTTTTAATTAATAAATTCAGTATTAATTAATTAGTTAAAATAATTATAAAGAACTATATGGTTGTGACAATTATTCTGATTAATTGTTAATATAATACTTAATATATTTTTTTTTTGAAACTTGATAGTGTGACATATTAATAGAGTAAATTAAAGCTAATGGGATTAGTTAATTCATATTTTTTTTTTCTCACGGGCTGAAATACGAACTAATTATTGTGACAAGTGATAGTTAGCTAGTTATTTGGAAACTTAGAAAACGTGACAAATGAAATCAAATTAATTGATTTGAATGGTTTGTCTCTAACTTGATGTTTGTGACAAATAATCAATTAATTGTTTAGTATAGCTAGAATAGCTATATGAAACTTTATTAATGTGACAAATTTAAACCTAGGAATATTTGATTTAGTTCGATTGAATTAGTATAGTTGTAATAACTATATGAAACTTAGGAATTGTGACAAATATTAAGGTGGATAATATTTCGGTAGTGTGACAAATAAACAGAATAAATATATGGAATAAATTTTTATCACATTAAAGGCCCGACAAATATTTTGTTGAATAGCCATGGTGATATACAATAGTAAAAAAAAAAATTTATTTGTCAACAATAATTAGTGGTTAAATATATAATTAACTAACTAATTATTTGAGAAGACAAATTAAAAGGTGGGCCTTAGTTATTGTGGAATAATACTTGTATTACTCTATATAAATGGGTCAAGAAATTAGTCAATAATCTAAAAGGAGATATAGTTGAATCGGTTATAATACTAATTATTATTTAACAAGGGGTTAAATAGAGGTAAGAGGACAAATAGGCCAAGTCGTCTAATGGGCTTTGTAGTGGGCCCAATTCAACCAAATTGACTAAAGGTAATCAAGTAGGGTTCGGACCCGACAACTGAATGGAGGGTTGATTAGATTTAACTAAGTTGAGTCTAAGAACAACTAAAGTACATGGAAGCAGGAGGTAAGGACCAGTAACCCGAGAGATGGTCCTTAGGACCCGTTAGTGGGCCTAAGCCTAACAAGGACGTTGGACATGCATGTGAAACTAGGGACATAGAAACTTGTTGAAAACTTGACTCTAATAAGGGTCTATGTATGCCAGATACTCTCGGGGAGTTGTTGGCACACTAGAGAAGACTAGAAGGACATCTAGTTTCAACGAACCAGAGGTAAGTACACTTGCCTAGTTCCCACCCGGTTTCGGGTTTTCTTGAACTAGCTTATGTTTTCTTGTTACATGCCTTACTGTTATCATACATGCTATTTGTATCTGTTTAGATTCCTGTTGAGCATGTATGCTTGTTTCGGGACGTTGGTGTCCTCGTTTCTTTATGTTCTACTTTGCTGGTTCGGTGGAGCTAGGGAAGTCTCAGATAGAGGAATGTTCGTGATAGGACCCTTGGTATTCACTGTCGCCTACCGAGAGAGGCAAATCTCTGGAGGTCTTACTGTCGATGGGTATGGTACACCTGGCCAGGTATTAACACGTAGGAGAGGTAGTTCTACCGACCTGTGACCGCAGGGTTGAACGACCAAAAAGGTCGTGTTTACAGCAAATAGCTGGACATACTGGCCGGGAGTGAACCTTGAGTTCTCTTGAAACTCGTTACAGAGCCCGAGGGTTTATGTATCAAGGGTCGTACCTTTGATTTGTTTCCGGTAGACTCCTAGGATTATATTGTTGATATTATGATCTCATTGGTAGACATATTTCCTATTTATGTCATTGTGACCCGCAGGGGTACTTATTGGGCTTTCCATTCGAAAGCTCATGTGTTTCACTTTTCCTCTTTTACAGATTCCGAGGTTTAGGAGGGAGTGGAGCCTGAGGAGAGGGACACGGGAGATCGAGGAGGTTTAGGGAGACTCCTTTATCTTTTTACTTTATGAGCATTGTTATTTGTAGGACCCGTGTAGGGACCAGGACTATTATAGGGCCTCTGGACCCCTCGGGACATGACTCTATGTTCCTTTGGGACACGAAAGTTAATTTTATGAAATGTTATCCGCTTATCACCTTTTAGGCCTTGTATTTGAGTTGGAGTTTTCCTCTGCTTAAATCTGGCCCGTCTGACGCTGGCTTCGAGGTCCGTGGATCCGGGTGAGTGACATGACACGCTACGGGTGGAGTTGGGAGAGAAGATGCCTGCCTCGCGATTGCCATCCGTCTGAAATCGGATGGCTAGATTTCGCCCGCACGGTGCGGTCTGTCCCCACGTTACATCGCCCCTATGCCTCTAGATTAGCCTTCATCAGCCGATCTCTCAATCCGAACCGTTCACTTCCTTGAACTACACTGAGGATCTCACGCACTTTTGCAGGCACCTCCCTCACTTTCTCCCTTTTTATATTTTGGTCCCTCTTTGTGAGAGAGTAATAAACTCTCATTAAGTCCCCAACTTTTTAATAAATTTGCAAGAGGGCCTTGACTGTGAGATAACACAATTGCCTTGCAGTCCTTTGTTTATTCCAAAATCACCTACAGGTCCTTGGCAGCCCCAAAATAATTTAAATTAAAAATTTAAATTATTCTCCCCCTTTCCTTTTTTATTAATAAAATCATTCCAACTTAGGATTTTCCTTCATTGATCAAACTTGATTGATCTACCCATTTCCATTCTTAATCTAATCATGATAAATCACTGAGGGTTGCCAAGTTTAATTAAATTGATCACTTTCAAAATTAAATCAATCACTAATTTACTTAAATAAATTATGGAATAATTTATTTATTCTTTTTGAACTCTTTCATGCCCATTTTTACCAAAATGCCCTTGGAACTTTACTAATCCCCAAATTGCCCTTTTTTGCAAAATTAATTAAATAGAGAAAATTTAAAATCCTTTTATTCAAGTAAAATCTTGGATTTTACAACATGCTTACTGCAATGATAGGAGATAGAATATTTAGTAAGGTATTTAGTAAGGTGAAGAGCACTTACGTTATCACAATATAGAAGAGGAGGTGTTGTTGGCTGGATAAAAAGGGTCTGAAGAACATGATGAAACCATAAAATTTCTACAATACGAGATGTAAGAGCTCAATATTCCGCTCCAGTGCGAAAGGGGGAAACAACTGTCTGTTTCTCTCTTACCCATGATAATAAATTTGGCCCAAGATAGATAGCAAAACCAGTAATAGATCGCCTAACCCAAATCGGAGTTAGAAAATCCATGAAGATGAAGATAGGTGTACTGATAAAACCGACGGCTCAATGTAGTGTACTTTGACATATCGTAATAGACATTTGGCAGCAATTGGATGAGTTGTTCGTGAATTCTACATAAACTGGCAAACTTGATTAACAACATATCAGGACATGTCATAGTATGGTACTATAGAGCTCAGTAAGAACCAACAACCTATCTAACTGTATAAAAAATTTTTTTTTTTGGGGGGTGGGTGGGAGCTAACTAGCCCAGTAAGAACCAACAACCTATCTAGGCCGGATCAAACAAGTTTTTTATTAGGAGGGAGGGGGGGGGGGGGAAGGAGCTAACTAGCCCGGTAAGAACCAACAACTTATCTAGTTGGATCAAACAAGTTTTTTATAATTCCTATCCAGCAAAATTCATATCATGCTTACAAAAGGTAAATCAATTTCAAAACACTTCGAAATCATTTTTAGACATGCTCATAATTATGTATACTTTTCAAATAGTAAATTTGGGATCACATAGTAAAAATTCATTCAATAATTGCATATTTACAGGCCATCCCAGGACCTCGAAAGCATCGTCAGATCGAGGCCGTATTAAAGAAGAGATAAATTCAACTCGAATACAAGGCCTAATAATGTGATAAGCAGATAACATTTCATAAATTAATTAAAACTCGTGTTCCTAAGAACATAGAGTTAACAGGGTCCATAGGCCCTAAGATAGTCAGGTCCCTATACGGGTCCTACAAACAACAAAGCTCATAAAAGCAAAAGATAATGGAGACTCCTATAACCTCTGGTCCTCCGAAGTCCTCTCCCCAGGCTCTCTCTCCTCCTATACCTCGAATCAGAAGAGGAAAAGAGAAACACATGAGCCAAGGAAAGCTCAAGAAGCACCCCCAGCAGCCACAAAGGACATCAATAGGAAAATGGCCACAATGTGATCATAGTATCAACAATAAAGTCCTAGGAGTCTACCACAAGCAAGTCAAAGGTAATGCGACCCCAATACGTAAGCCCTAAGCTCAGAGTGAGTTCCAAGAGAACTCAAGGTTTACTCCCGGCCAGTAAGTCCAGCTTTTGGATATAAATACAACCTAGATGGTCGTTTGACCCTCCAGTCAAAAGGTCGGTAGAACTACCTCTTCTACGTGTTAACACGGTCAGTGTACCATGCCCACTGACAGGTAAGACCTCCAGAGACTTTGTTTCTCTGGTAGGGCTGTCAGGAAAGTCAGGGGGTCCTAACCCTGAACTTTTCCTTAATTGGAGCTTCCCTAGCTCCACTGAGTCCGGGCAGTAGAACATAACAAACAGGGACACCAACGTCCCGTAAACAAGCATACATGCTTAACAGGATTCAAGAATAGATAAGAACAGCATGTATGGCATCAACAGTGCATGTATCAAGATTACATAGCAAATCCAAGAAAATCCCGTTACTGGGTGGAAACTAGGCAAGTGAACTTACCTCTTGTTGGTACTAGATGTCCTTCTAGTCTTCCTTAGTATGCCAACAACTCCCCGAAAGTATCTGGCATGCAGAGGTCCTATTAGAAATAGTGTTCCAATAATATTTCTATGTCATTAGGTGTACATGCATGCCCTACATTCTTATTGGGCTTAGGCCCACTAACGGGTCCTAGGGACCTTCTCTCGGGTTACCGGCCCTTATTTCCGTTTCAGTGTCCCTTAGTTGACTTGTAGATTTACTTTGGTCTAATCTAGTCAACTCTAGCTGAGTTGGGCCCATTTCAAGCCCATTGTACCATTTATGTTGACTTTAGTCCCTTGAAGGGCTTTTTGGTCACTTGATAGTTTATGACCCTAAGGTCTATCTTGTTTGGGGCTTAATAGTCTTTTTTCTGAATTTATTTAGCTTCCTTACTAAATATTTTCCATTACTCAACCCATTATTTAAATTATTATATCACATAATTATAGCTCCACATAAATACTGGAACTATCCCACTGTTTGATTACTAGTGTCATTACTATCAATAGAGACACTATATTATTTAGTTTGTCACACTAGGGTTTTAATCTTTTATTAAAACCCTGAGTTTTCAAATTTGTTATTTAACTGTCCAACTCTTAGGTTAATATTTTAATTAAAATATTAACCCATTATTATCCGATTATTACAACAACCACACTATAGTTTCTATTAAGTGTCACAAATAGTTGGTGCGACTATATTTATCTATTGCCACACTACTAATATTAGAGACAAAATTATTCAAATCAAATAATTGATTATATTTTGTCACACTCCTATAGTTGTCCAAATATATTATCCCAATTAGCTAATGATCATTTGTATCAATAACTAATTAAGATCCTAATTCAAGAAAAATTTATATTATGTCACACAAAATAATCATAACATTCAATTAATGTGTCACACCCCTATAGTTATTATATAATTATTTTGATTAATTAAACATTACCCCTTTTAATATTTCTATTATAATTATTATTATTTTATTTTTTTTATTTTTTTATTAACCATCTTCTTCCTTAGCTGACGATGGCCGCCGAGTCTCGTCAATGGCACGGAGGGACATTGGCCAAGCTTCCTCTCGCCTCAGAAGCTTTACCTCCAGGCCAACCTCCCGCTTTTCCGCCACTGCTTCTCACACGTCCGCTGCCTCCTTCCTCCTCCTGCAGGCTTCACCGGAGAAGTTCACCAGATGGCAACTCTCTTCACCCAGAGCTCCCTCTCCGCAAATGGTACCTAAGCTTCCACTCCTCTCAGGATTCCTTTCTGCGCCTTCAAGCACCACTATTGACCCTCTCCCGGCGCCGCTCCACTAACGTCTACACTCACCCCCTCCGGCGAGCTCTCATCCATAATTTAAAGGTGTAAACATGGAATTGTAAATGAGAAAAAGTTCCTACCTCGTCTCCGGTGCTTCTGAAGATGTTGGTGGCGACGGAAACCCACCCACAAATGGATTCCCTTCTCCTCGATCACCACCGGAATCTCCTTTTCCAAGCTTTTGCTGGTGTGTCGAGACGGTGGGCCAATGGCCCCTTTTATAGGCCTCAGAGCCCAGCCGAAACGACGGTCACACGAAGCGCCTCGCCGTTAACGGCCGACGGCCTCGTGCGAAACGGCAGTAGGTAGCCGTACGGCGCGAAGCTTCAGCGGCGGTACAGGGGAGGCTAGCGCCTCGAGATAGTCACTCCGACGATCAACGGTAAGGATCGGATGGATCACATCCAACGGTCCAGATTAGGTTAGGAAACCTTGAATCACACACTCATCAGATCAACTGGCCACGATCTCGCCACAACCAACGGCCAGATTTTCCTCTACGGCCTGCATCCATAACTCAAATCAGATGGGATGGCTTTCATTTTGCCACGTGGCTCCAAGAGAACTCTCAACACCGCCTGCCATGATAGCTACTAGCTTGATGGATTTAATCTTACGTCCGGCATGTGGCTCATTATGAACCGTTATAATGCTTTCGAGATCTCAGCTATGCATCCGAGATCTTTAATCTCAGCCGTCCATCCTTTCTCTATAGGGTTTTCTCGTGGAAAACTTACCAGAGGTCCCTAACATTTTTTTAAAATCACATACAGGTCCAAGACTGTGAGAGGGGAAAACTTCTTTAAGGTCCCCAATTCTTTCAAAATTACTATTTGGTCCCTGCAGACCCCATATAAATTTTTTAATTTCCATTTAAATTAAATAAATCATTTAATCCCACATTTTCACTAATTGCTGTAAGTAAATATTTTAAATATTTTTCCCAAGAAAATAAATAAAATTCGTGGATTTTACAAATTCAAAGATTCAAAACTGGACAACATTTCCTAAAATCCTAATTAGACTAAGTCCACATTATTCCATGTAGCTAGGCATCTAATTTGTCAACATATAACCCCCATTGATTGGGTGTTGAATATTCCAATGATTACCCCCATTTGTAGGGTATCAAAGTTCGCCAATTTGTCCCCCCCATTTGTTGGGTATCAAATCCAATGATTATCCCCATTGTTGGGGTATCGAATCATAGTTTGATTGTTATTTTAGTGAAAACCTCCAAACCCATAAAACAAATCATTTTGGTTTCTATGCCAAACATATTCAAAATGTTCAAAGTCTAATAAAACATGTTAGTCATACAGTATGTGTTTAATCAAAAGTGATGCTGGGCGGGGTAGCGATTATCCCGCTGGCTAGTTGTAACTTAAAGGTCACAAGGAAGAACGTGAGAAGTCATCCCCACAAGAGAGAAACGTCTCTCAAATTTAAAATAATTTCATAAAAATCAAGGCTTATTGAAAACTAACCCACAAGCCGGGTTAATTAAATAGCCAAAAACCTAAACTTATCCAAACTTAAAATTTAAAACAAACTAAATAGTTATCCGAAATAATAGATAAAATCGGATTTAAATCCTATCATAATATGACAAACTAATAATTACTAAAAATGATAAAAAAAAATACAAAAACAAAGTTTTGAAGGGAAAACATTGGAATTTTGCATCGAAAATGAGCCAAATAACTAAATTACATCATCTGGCTTGGATCCTCTTGCATCAGTCAACTCGGGTTGGAAAAAACTGCGTCCTCGAAGTTCACACAAATAACGCCTTCAAAATCCATGAAACAATCGCGGTGTTGGACTTCCTCATTCGAACCCTTCGCCCGCGATGACTCTGACCGTGAAATTAAGCAAACCCATGGACGCCGAGATAACCTTGTGACTTGCCTTTGCAAATCCTCAATCATCACCTCTCACAGATATTCTACGATAATGGCGTTGGACTTCCTCCCTTGAGAACACAGCTCGCGGTGACCCACGATGATCGAAATCGCGCGTCGTTAGATGTCGAGATAATTCTGCGACTTGCCACTGTAGATCCTCGCTCATCACATCCTTCACGTCTCGATCACGGTCCTGGACCTCCTCATTCGGAACCCGCCCACGATGAATGCAACCTCGACCTCGACCTCCACTAGCTATTAATGCCGATGCGATCTCATCCCAGGAATATGTTGAGCTCTGGTACCAACTGACGCCGGGCAAGATAGCGATTATCCCGTGGGCTAGCCGAATCCAAAGGGGGATCGGAAGGAAGACGACAAAGAGAAAGATAAACAAAGAGAAATCTATGAAAATCCAAAAGTAAAATTATTATTCAGAATTCAATAATGAAAAACTAACACACAAGCCGGGTTAAATAGCCTCAAAAGATTAACCTAGAAACCTTATCATCTAATCTAAATTTGCTAAAATTGACAAATTATTATTTAAAACTAAACTTATCTAAATTTAAAACTCTAAACAAATAAGATAACTCCTAAAAATCTGAGATCAAATCGGATTCAAATCCTATCCTGATTTGGCATATGGAATATTATCAAAAATAGAAAAAAAGACCAAAAACCCTAATTCACCGGATTAAATATTTTTAAAAATAGAAAAAAATAACTAAAATTCTCTCTAATATGACATCTCCATGTCGTGCGTGCCGCAAAGAGCTTTCCGAATTGGGGTCGAACGCCCGATTTTGATATTGGTAGCCAAAGTTATGACCAAAATACCGAACCACACCGAAAACCGACCCAATCCTGGAATTGACTCGATAACTTCCCGTTTTTACATTGACCCGCCAACCCGGCACCAACATTTGACTCGAGCCTCCTGCATCAAAAAGTTTTTCAAATATAAGAGTTTGATCCAATTTGCACACAAAAATAAAGGTTGTCATACATACAAATCTTGGTGTTTATAAAAATACTAGAAGGCGGAAGGAACTTACCTTAGATTCCAAAAGCAAGCAATTCATTTCTCCTTAGAGCACTTCCAAAATCAACCTATTATAACATTATTGTAGGTTTCATTAATCCAACAATCCATACTATTTGAAATACTTTTTGTTCATGTAAATATTAAACAATCTAGGGATTTACTCTAGCATTTTTCTTCTACCTTTCTATTATTAATAATAAAAGTAATATTAAAACTAACTAAATTTTAGATCTAGATAATCCAATATAATCAAACTATACCATAAGTTCCATAGATTGATCTCGTAACTACAAATTTTCATATTAGTTCGACTTATTGCTCCCTATTTTGATTCATATTCCAAATCAGGATTAATAAAACAAAATATTCTATATTTCACATAGATCAGAGGTTTCCTTATGTTCTTTACAAAATTAGACATGTTCGGATTTTCATAATCTATTAAAATTTGGATTGGCAAAATTCACAAATTTTCCTACTCTCCAAAATTTATTCATAACTTCTATTCTACTGATAAGTTTTTAATCAAATAAGTTTCATTAGATTCATGAAAAAGAGTAGAATCTAAACAAAGTTTACAGATCATAAATCAATGAAAGCTGGGCGAATTCAACAAAAATTACAGATATGTAGGAAAACAAAAATTCAGAAACTCCCCATCCCTCACTTTTACTTTTTATGTTTGTTTGTGATTTAAAAAAGGGATGGGGATATCCCGAGATATCCATATCCCTCATTTCATGGAAGTGGACTAACGACCAAATTTGACGTAAGTTATCATCCACCCCTCATCCCTTCTAATTAATTTAATAAATATATTATTACTCATTAAATCATTTAATAAATATTAAATATTAATTATTAAAGATGATTAGATAAATCAAATAATCTCTATCATCCAAAATTATTAATATTTTATTAGCATTATTATTTTGACTCTATATAATTTAATATATTATTATTTTATTTAAAAACAAGAGTTAGTATTAATTATTAAATTGATAAATATTTTTTTTAATCTTTTTTGTTTATATTATTTACCATATGATAATATAAAATATAATTTATTAAACTAATAATATTTAATATTATTTAGTATATTAATTTACCTAATTAACCATTTTTAATTATATCATATAATACAATGTTATAAACTAATAATATTATCTTTTAAAGTTTATTAATATTCATAATTATATTAATAATATATATTTATATATTTATATATTTAATTATGACATTATTAATAATTAATATAATTTATTATATTAAAAAACCACAAATACTAAATAATAAAAATTATCACATCCCTCCATTTTCTATTCCTTCAACCAAACACCATCAAACATACAATAAAACTTACATGCCTGTAAATCTACATCCCTAAATATCCCCATCCAAGGATGAGTATTTACAAGCAAACAGATCCCCCTAAGATGCTCAATGTAATACGCCTCTTTAGGTGTGTATTACGCACCTATATGTGAATGCGTAGCTACATATATATTTATATTTCACATCTATGTAATACACACATGCACCTGTATTACACTCTTGTGTGTTCGAACAATACAATCAACATAGCAGATTGTAACCACTAAAATTCAAGCAATTCATTCAATTAGCAATAAATCAATACAATCAAGAAAAGTTAGGAACACCTAGTCTGGGAAAGTGGTGTGCACAAGCATTGCCCTAAAGACTAGTTTCGTCCTTCCGTGCAAGGTCCAACAAACTCCTCGATTAGTAGAGTATAACTAACCCTCAGGCTAGCCATCTCCTTTCCTAGGAAGTCTCGGAGAGGAGGAGATGCTTCAGTATCGCCCAATTAAAGATGCATATTAGCTCTGACTTTTCCCAAAGAAATCAGTAGCACACTAGGGAAAGAAACCAACAGCTTGGGGTGAGGATTAAACTCGGTATCCAGTGGTAAAATCAGTGGAAAAATGAGAGTTCAAATAAAAATCATATTCAATAGAGAAAGTTGGATGATAGATCAAGCAGAAGGTTTTTCCAAAGAAGAAGAGTTCGACGGCTCTCGAAGAAGATGTAAGTTCAACTCATTAAAGTTTCATGAAAGGATGGAGGCTGAATAAAAAAGAGTTTATCCAACAGTCACAAATGTAACCGTTGGATGTAATTAAAAGGGCTTTGTTAATGTAGGGTTATTGAGATGAAGTGGGTCGGGCCAAGGCCCAACCACTTCATCTCCAACAGTCCCCCACTAACCCCATAATTAAGCAAATCCACTTATCAACATAATGTGTAGAAAAAGTTGTATTAATTCTCAGAGTTCAAGGTTTCAGAATCGAAAGGTACAAAAGAAACCAAATGTTATTTTCTAGTTCATTGGGTTTACATAAGATTAAAAACTGAGGTGTCCTTTGGGATTTGAAACTTAGTTTTCTAGTAGAGTTTCCAACTGATGGAAATGTAGTGAACTAGGTCTTGAACTACATTACTTGAATCAACATTCAACAATAATTGAGATCCTATGTGACAGTGAAGCAAAGCAGATTGGCACATTACTTGGTCATGTGCTTGATACTATTTCATGGAGATTTTAGAAAGTTAATCCATATACTCTCATAATTGTGACATGATAGTGATCTCCACATAGGTGAGATCTCCAAAGATATCTATATAATGTGATATCTCGCTTAAATACAACCATTGTTCTCATTAAGAGCTAAGCTCAACATTAAACCACTACATGAGATCGGGCACTCGCCATAGGAATGGGGTTAGAGTATACCTCTAATAAATAATGTGCTTTTCCATTCAACCAATTAGATAGCTTCCCTTTGAACTTCTATCTTGGGATCTCCATTCAAAGAAGTATGGTCACTACTATTATTGACCTTTATGGGTTCAACTCCATTCCCCTCGACGTATCAACTATCAATGATCTCGATTGCCTTTTAGCTAGGCAATCCGCTAGATTTAGCCCTGACTTTACATATTCGATGCTGACAACATTGTGCTTTAGGCCTTGCTTGGATGGGGGGTTTTTGAGGTTTCATAAAGGAGGGTAAGGGAAGTAAGGGAAGGTAAGGGAAACGAAAGTAAAGTTTTTAACCAAACCTTGTTTGGGGCCAAGGTAAAGTAAAAGGAGGTTTTTAAACCTTATTGTGTTTGGATTGAAAGTAATGGAAGGTAAGGTTATATACCAATACTACCAAAATACCCTTTGAAGAAATAATACAAAATTTATAGAATGTTATACTAATATTCAATTAATACTTAATATTATATACTAATAGATTGATTAATTTTAAAATTTTATTTACGCACCTTGTAATTTGATTTATAATTTTAATAATTCTTTTTTCTAAAATTATAAAATACTAATATAAAATACTAATATGGATATAAGTTCATACATCTTGTACAGAAATGAACTTGCTGCAATACAACAACAAAGAGATCAACCAACTAACCAACTTTGACAGGAACCTGCACATAAATGAACTTGCTGCAATACAAGATCAAAGAGAGCTAAACCAAGTGACAAACTTTGACAGGAATCTGTGCATATAAATATAAATCCTGAAATACAACATGGAGACATCAACCAAGTGACCAACTTTGACAGGAACCTATTACCGCAAATGGTTTTCATTACCAACATCCTGAAATACATAAATGATGACATTGATATTGATCTCTTCTTTGAATTACACGTTGCAACCATAAAATGTTTCACATTACTAGTCAACATTACAAGTCCAAAACAAAACAAGCACAACTCAAAACATGGACAAAAATCAGTAAACATGTGCCCTCCAATTCCTCCCAAGGACCTGTAAGAATAATTCTCAAAGTTACACATATGCCATCTAACCATAAAAAGTTATTGATTACAATGTAAGTTAATACATAAATCTAATAAAATGAACCATAACATCAAATAAAATTGGCATTAATACATAAATCAAATAAAATGAACCATAAACATCAAAATATCAAGAAAAATGTACCACAAATAGATTCAAGGCATTTATACAAGCGAAACAAAAACCAAGAATCATATATTTTCCCCAATTAAAAAAATTACAACAGCACATGAAGCACTAAACTTGATTTAAAAAAAAAGAACAAAAATCACTGTCCTAGAAAAGAACTAGAGTCCAACCAAACATAGAAAAGATCCTTAGTTCAGAATTGACACAATCCCTTACTTCCTATCAAAACGTTGTTAGAATCGTTTCCACTTTCCAAAGGAAACAACTCAACAAACTCCAAATTCCAATTGCACATAAAAAACAACTGAAACAGAAAATACATCACAAACATTTAAAAAAAAAAAAATCCTCAAAGCTCCTATAAATACATCACATTAATTTCATCACATTTTTCTCTCTATACAATCTACATTTTTTGTGTTTCATATATATATCTCTCTGGTTTCTCTCTCTATATTGCAGTTAAAATCCTTCAACTGATCAAGTAATTTGCACTCACAATCAGTACATTGCATCCAAACAGAAGAAAACAATTCTCATTCTTGTTATCTTTCTCTCTGTTGATCTGAGAATAAACATTGTAGGAGATTGGATAGAGATGATAATATGAAGCTCAAAGATCAAAACTTTTATGTTTGAATTTAGATATACATGATGGGAAACCTTTTAAGTTCAAAGAAATCAATCAAATTTTGTGCTTGGTTTCAGAGGATGAACACAGGAAGACACCAAGCACAAAGTTTTGATTTCAGAGATATATGATGATGAGAAAACTCAAATTCAATTAGTGTACTTTAAAGGCCAAGCAAAGAAACAAGCAAAACAAGCGCAAAGATCAAAACTTTGTGTTTGGTTTCAGAAATTATATGATGAGAATACTTATTCAATTAGAGTACCTTAAAAGAAGAAACAAAGAAACAAACACTCTAAACACAACGATCAAAGCTTTTTTTGTGTTTGGGTTCAGGCACAGAGAATGAGAAACCTCCCCCTTCCAAACACCATCAGTTTTCATAATGAGCATTGGAACAAACATAGTAAGCACAAAGATTAGAACTTTGCCCTAAATTTTAGGAAAACAAGAACAAATAAACAAATAAACAAATAAACAAATAAATAAAAATATCAACACAACAGTGTTAGGAGCTGAGAAGCCTTCTAATATGCATGCCATAGTTTAACATAAAACAAAAATCTCTTGGGTTTAAAGTTGAAGAATCAGTAATCTTTTGCATAGAAATTAGATGACAAAACAACATCAAAGAAGATGAAAAACATCATACATACAAGATAAGGAAGCAACATAATTGAGCAAATTACCCCAAAGAGTATCCCGAACACCCACTGATACTAAAGGAAGAAGTCGAGCTCAATCTCAGGTCGCCGGATGATCTCTCGACGGATTTCTGCAGTGGCGGCGGCTAAAGCTAGGTTTGGAAGAGGAGAGGGTGCGGCCAATTCTTGAGATTTGAGAACATAGATTTAGTTTTTGGGGAAATTACACTAAACTACTCTGTGGTTTGCCTCTATATCAATTCGGGGTCTGTGGTTTAAGTTGTAACAATTTAGTACCCTACACTTTACTCCGTGGGAAAAGGGTGCCAAAAACTAATATTTGCTGATATGGCATTAAAAAATAAAAAAAATTCAAAAAATACTAAAAAAATAGAAAAACATTGGAAAATTTCTAAACAATTTTGAACAACAAAAAATCTCATATATTAAAAACTTCATAAATAAAATTAGGAAATTACCAAAAAAAAACACAAAAACATTAAAAATCCAAAAAATAGAAAAAATTATAAAACCCCCACAAAATCGCTTAATTTTAAAAATAAATAAATAAATAAAATCTTTAAACCACAAAAAAGTAGAAAAAACTTCTAAAAAATCCGTAATCCAAAAAATTCAATAAAATAAAAATAAAATAAGCTTAGAAATTTCTCAAAAAAAAATTCACAAAACTATTTAAAAAAAATCTGAAAATTTTTTAAGAAGTGTAGAAAATGAAAATCCCAAAAAAATCCACAAAATCCCCTAAAAACCTAAAACAACCTAGAAAATTTTGTAAAATTCCATAAATTTCCCAAAAATCCAAAAAAATCCCAAAATATATAATTAGAACCCAAAATCTGTATTGTCACGCCCCGACCCCAAAATCCCGGCCTCGCACGTGTAAGAGGCCGTAGGTACCCAAGCGGAGACGGGCCTTTCGGCCAATACAAGGCACAGTGATGCCTTCAACAACGACATACAAGTGCAACGGAATAATAACAATAAGATAAACGACATAAATCAGAGTATAATATCAGCGGAAGATAAGAACCTAGGGTACATGCACCCTAATAGTTAATACAAGTCCGATCCTACACGGATCCAAATAAGATGTCCTCACACATAAATAAAATGCCTAAGAGGTCGCCAACCTCGGCTACAACCCTGCCCCACGTACGATCATGGCGGCTCACGTCGTCTACTCCACTGGATCTGAAAAGGGACGAGAACAAATGTATGAGCTTTCGGAGAGAAAGCCCAGTGAGCACCTCGCAAGGTGGGTGAGCAAGTCATGAATGACAAAAGATAAGCAAAAGAGCAAATCAAGAGACATGACCAAATAAGTACATGGGGCTACACCCTGCACAACCAAACATCTAGGAGTCCCTGAGACGAGCAACGAAGTGGGCTCCTAATCTCAACTACGGCCTCAAAGCCAGGAAGAACATCCAACAGAAGGACTCTCAAAGTATCCCCGATTGACCATCATTTTCGGTGGGATCGTCCCGTGGTCGGGAATTTGGCAGCGCTACCCTTCTTCATGTCGACACGGCCAGTGTATCGTCCCACTGGCAAGGCTGGACGGACAGAGTATCGTCCCCCTGTCAGGGATGACAGAACGCTAGGGTGTCCTCGGCCCTAGACGCTCCAAATTGGAGCACCCACACTCCACTGATCCGGGCGGAAGATAGTACAGAAGTAACATCCAACAGATGCCAACAACCAAACATACCAATGCACATAAATATAGGAGCAATAATCCAATGAAGTCGTAAAACAGACACGTGCATATCATCAAGCGATAATAGAGGAATATCAACTAGATAATCATACTAGATCACATCATCAACAAGAAGGAAAGTATAATGAACAATAGCACTTGCGTGCACAAACATGGATATCGCAAGAATATCAAGTAATGCCAACAAAGCCCATGTTCGGGCGGGAACTAGGCAGAGGTACTTACTAAAAGACACAGTAGCAAATCCAATAAACACTCCGTAGAGTGGGTACTAGGCAGAGGTAACTTACAATCGTCCGATGTCTCTCCTGGTGTGCCCCTTTTTGCGTCACGTCAATATCTGGCCATTAAACAAAACCCGTGTAAACATAGGTGGAATGTAAGTTTAATGACCTGACCACATCTCTGCTTGGGCCGTGGTGGCCCGCAAGCCCATTATCCCAAATGGCCAGCACCTCCCTTTCCATATACTATGCCCACCTACGTGCTCAAAGGGAAACCGGTGCTCCTTTTTTTCTGAACCCGGTATACAACCTAGCATTTACCCAAGAATTTAAGGATTGAAAATATTGGACCCCATGATATCACCTATAAACCATGGAGCTCCTCATCCGTGACCTCACATAGTACTACTAGAACGTGGAAGCATTCCCACTCAAATTTCAAGAGTTCAATATATTCTCAGGAACACTTGATAAAGGCTTGGGTTCCCATGGTTTTCCTTAAGCAACTCTCTAAACCAACTACTAAGTTAGCCCCCCATATTAAGCATGCATGCCTACCTATGATCATCCTTTATCTATTCATTGTTTTTCCTAAACTCCAGCATGCATCTCTCTCTCTCTCTCTAAATTTGTCATGCAAGCCTCTCTCTCTTTCTCTAAATTCCAGCATGCATTGTTTCTCCCTCTCTAAACTCCATCATGCAAGTCCTTCTCTCTAGATACCACCATTTCATACATGTATGCCCAACAAGGTGGCCATCCACTTTCCATGCATGTACACTACCTCCCTCTTAGGTTAACATGCCACCATAATAAGTTAAACTAACCATTAGCCCTCCAGAATTATCCAAGTGATATTAGTGGCCCAATATACACATTAAGTTCAGGTTTTCTCATCACCCTCAAAGGTTATAGACCTTATCACAATGAGTACCCATCCTTTGCTTTGGATTAAGCATTGACTAGTCCCTAATCTCTCTTGCAACACTTTAGATAACCCCTCATGCTTCTCATATGGTGTGCCATGTATGCAACTCCAAGAGCTAGTTGTTCAACTGGTCACTTAAACATCTTGATGATCTCTCTCTCTCTCTCTCTCTCTCTCTCTTTCTCTCTCTCTCTACGGGTTTGGTTTAAACTCACCATGCATGCCTCCCTCTCAAAACCCAAGTATACAGCCATGCATGCCCACTAGGCTCTAACTTATACAACTAATCATGAGGAGGAGGAGGAGAGGAGCTCACCCAAGCTTGGACGCCTCCCGGTGATGCAACGGCGTCTCCGGAAAACTCCGACGGTTAGCGTTGGTGTGGCGGGGCTCTTCCGCGTCCCCCTCTTTCACTCTTGATCTGCTGCAGGACTTGAGGGTGGAGAAGGTATCACTATTCTCAGTTAACCCAGTGAGGGTGAGCCCCCCCTTCATATGCTCTTCTAATACTGCAGGGGAGTAGTTGTGGCGCTCGAGATGAGGTTGATGGAGGGGACTACTCACTGCCATCCGCCCCTCCTCGGAACAGCAAGTCCGGAAATGCTCAGCCCTGTATGTACGGTAGATCCCTTCCTCATTGTCTTATTTAGAGTTTACTCCTCCATCAACTCCATCAAGTCATCCCATCAAATCACACCATCAAATGGTTGCTTTATTAATGCATCTCTTTAACACCCTAGCTCATGCATTGTTTCCCAACCGTTCATATATATTATATAATATACAATATAGTATATTCCTCCCATAACCATAACCATGTATTTAATGTTCTTTCCTATTATTCCATGTAATAATAGTGGCTCAAAAATAGTATTATGAGGTGTCGGGCTTCCAATGGTTCACTCATTTCATGGGCTTTGCATGCAAGCCAAGGCATTCCTCCAAGAGTGTTTTATTAAATTGCATATATATATATATATATATTTTAAATTGTAAATTAAAGATATTTGCAAAAATATCATAATTTCCTTTTAAGCCTACATGCACGCTCCTCCATTTGCTTTTTTTTGCATTGAGACCCTCTCATACTATCAAATTGTATCGAGCCCCCTTATTTCACTTAATATTAAGCCAACATCGTTAGGGATTTTTTTTTTTATTATTATTTTTTTTTTATTTAGGGATTTAATTAACCATAAAAGGTGCGGCTTTTACAATCCTCCCCTCTTATAAAAATTTCATCCTCGAAATTTGCCTTCTTACATCATTCGTTAACAAATAATTCGGGGCAACGTTCCTTCATATCTTCCTCCCGTTCCCAGGTGGCTTCGCGCTCCGAGTGATTGCTCCATCTTATCTGGACAAAGGGAATCACTCGGCTCCTCAATCGACGCTCCTCACGACCCAATATCTCTACGGGTTGCTCCTCATAAGACATGTCCTCATGAATCTCCACTGGGACATGTTGAATCACATGCGAGGGGTCGGGGACATACTTTCTCAACATCGATATGTGGAATACATTATAGACTTGGGCCAAGTCCGGAGGTAGAGCTAACCTGTAGGCGACGGCTCCGACCCTCTCCAGAATTTCAAAGGGTCCAATGTAGCGTGGACTGAGCTTCCCACGCTTCCCAAATCGCATAACTCCCTTCATCGGTGATACTTTCAGGAGCACTCCATCGCCCACCTGAAATTCCACATGCGAGCGTTTCGGATCGGCATAACTCTTTTGCCGACTCTGAGCAGTTTTCAACCTTTCCCGAATCATCCGGACCTGCTCTTCAGTCTGTTGGATAAACTCCGGCCTCTCGAGCTTCCGCTCGCCCACTTCTCCCCAACAGATCGGGGTTCGGCATTTCCTCCCATACAACGCCTCATAGGGTGCCATCTGAATACTCGCCTGATAACTATTGTTGTAGGCGGATTACGCTAAGCGTAGGCAGCTTGTCCCATGCCTCCTTGAAGTCTAGGGCACATGCCTCAACATGTCCTCCAAGATCCAATGGTCCTCTCCATTTGCCCATCCGCTGCGAGGATGAAATCTTTGTACTAAGTGCCGACGGGTACCCAAGGCCTCATGTAGGCTCTCCCAAAATCTTGAAACAAATCGAGGTGTCGCGATGCGAAGTGATCGACACCGGTACCCCATGTAGTCGCATTACCACTTCATCAATATACAACCACGCCCGGTTGTTCCAATGTAGCACCTACCCTCAGAGGTATGAAATGTGCCGATTTCGTCAATCGATCTACTATCACCCATGCGGACTCATGCCCCCTCTGAGTACGGGGTAGTCCAGTCACAAAATCCATATTGATGTGCTCCCATTTCCATACTGGAATGGGTAAAGGCTGAAGCTTCCTACGCCGAAGCTTCTTATGTTCCGCCTTCACCCGCTGACAAGTCAGACACCGGGCAACAAATCTTGCGATTTGCTTCTTCATGCCGTTCCACCAATAGTGATCCTTCAGATCCCGGTACATCTTGGTCCCCCCAGGGTGGATCACGTAGCTCGAGTAGTGAGCTTCTTCTAAAATATCCCCCTTCAACTCAGGGACATTGGGCACGCACACACGATTGCCAAACTTAACCGTGCCCTCTTTGTCGATACGAAATTGTGTCGACTCACCCTTCTTAACCTGATCCCAGATCTCCCGTAGCCTCCGGTCTTGCAACTGTGCCTTCCGAATCCTCTCCAACAGGGCCGGTCGGATGCACAGACTAGCCATACTCACCTCCATATCTGGCAAAACTACCTCCAAACTCCATCCTCCCTCATGTCCTCCAACAAGGACCTCTCGAGATGTCAATAAGTCTGGCAACTCCATGACTGGACTTCCTACTCAAGGCATCACCCACCACGCGTTGGCCTTCCCGTGGTACCGCACGCTCAAATTTCATAGTCTTTAATCGGCTCCAACCACCGCTGGCATTTGTCTCATGTTCCGCCTTCCTTCTGCGTGAAAATCTACTTGAGGCTCTTGTGGTGGTGTAGATGTCACAAGGTACACCGTAGAGGAAATGCCGCCAGATCTTCAACGCAAACCACGATGGCTTGCAAGCTCTAGGTGCGTGTGTGGGTCAGTTCTCCTCATCACGGTTTCAATTTGTCTTGAAGCATAAGCAATAACCTTCCCATCTTGCATCGTAACACACCCTGTGCCCGTCTTGCGAGGCATCGCTATATACTCTTGTATAACCCTTTCCGCTCTGTGGCAAGGCAAGGACCGGGCGCGGACACCAATGCATTCGGCTCCAAGAAACTCCGCCATAAGCCTCTGTCCATACAAACTTCTCCCCTTCACAGTCAATCTCTGTCATGGTGCCTTGCCAAGCGGGAGAAACCCTCCACAAATCTCCAGATAGTACCACTGCCCGGTCCCAAAAAGCTACGAATCTCCACTGGTATGTGGTCGGCCTCCTCCAATCCACAACCTTCTCGATCTTCTTGGGGTCAACCAAACACTCCGCCACCACTAATAACATGTCCCAAGAAGGCCACACTATCCGGCCGAACTCACACTTGGAGAACTTACGCATACGGTGATCTTTGCCTCAAAGTCTCCAACACCACCCTCAAAGTGCTCCACATGTGCACGGCGACTCGAGAATAGATCGGGATGTCGTCGATAAAGACAACTACTGAACGGTCCAAATACCTCCGAAATACTCGGTTCATCAGATCCATAAACACTGCCGGGGCGTTGGTAAGCACAAACGGCAACACCAGGAACTCATAGTGCCCATATCTGGTCCGAAAGGTACTCTTCGGTACATCCTCACCTCTGATCCACACCTGATGGTACCCCTATATCAAGTCAATCTTCGAGAACACCTGTGCTCCCTGCAGTTGATCCATGAGGTCATTAATCCTCGGCAATGGGTACTTATTTTTGACCGTCACCTTGTTCAGTTCTCTATAATCGATGCACAGTCTCAAGGACCCATCCTTCTTCTTGACAAATAGCACTGGGGCTCCCCATGGTGACATACTCGGCCGAATAAAACCTTTCTCCAACAGTTCCTCCAACTGCTTCTTTAGCTCCTTGATTCTGCGGGTGCCATCACATGCGGGGCCCTAGATACGGGAGCCGTGCGAGAATCAACTTCGATAAAGAATTCCGGCTCTCTCTGGCGATGCGCATTAACTCATCGGGGAATACATCGGGTACTCGTTAACCACTGGAACATACGCAATGGTGGGGCTACCCTCCTGCTGAGCCTCGAGTGAAGCGGATACCCTACACATCCATCATCGAAGCCTCCGAGGCACGAGCGGCGGAAATTTCCCTCACCAACGAGCAGTCCCTACTGCCGTGGAAGATGAACTCTTCATCGTGGGGCATTTTAAAATACACTCTCTTCTTGCGGCAATCCACCACCGCATATACTGAAGAGAGCCAATCCATCCCTAGGATAACATCATAGTCTTTCAGATCCATCACATGTAAATTAGCCGGTAGCTCCCGGCCCTCAATCGCCACGATACATGATGGCACCATCTTGTTCACCAATCTGGCCGCCCCTACCGGGGTGTCTACACTCAGCTGGTACGGTAATGTCTCCACTGGTAGCGAATGTCTCCGTGCAAATATTGTGGAAATAAACGAGTGCGTAGCACCCGGATCGAACAAAGTGCAAGCATAGAATGAGCTAACTGCGATAGTATTACTGCTGGCGACAACAGGGGATGCACTCAAGGCCTCCACCGATTGGTGAGATGGTAGACCAGCGCCCATGGGTCGATGGCCTTCGGCTTTGGCAGCCGGCGGCGACTAGAGGAAGGCGGCTGCGTTGCCTTCCCCTTCGTATCTCCTCCCTGGGGCCTCTGCCCCTGCGTACCAGACTGCCTTGAGGCCCCTGATGACCTCTGTGAGTTCCGTGCCCCTCCATCTGCCCTCTGTCCGGACTGGGTCTGTGGGCACTGTGCCCTCCTGTGCTCGAGGCTGCCACAGGTGAAGCAACCTCCGGTGATACCCGGACACTGAGCTTTCTTGTGTGGCCCCCCACAAGTGAAGCACTTAATTGGGTTTGGGATGCAGCGCAGGAGAGCCTCTACCTCCCGTGAGGCGCATCGATGGTCCGGAGGATCTACTGTATGGTCGTGATAGATACTCGGACCTTGACCCTCCTGTAATCTTGCCAGATGAATGGATGCTTGTTCCCAGGCTCTTGTCCTTCTTCTTCTCCTTACGTATGGCTGCCCACATTGGATCCCCTTGGTGGAAGCATCAATATACTTGGCCACGGCCCTTTGCCTGAGTAACGGTGCACATAAACCCGGAACCACGATCTTTTTTGAGGGACTACCAGTAGGCCCACACAAATCTCCGTACCACTGGCGGCCTCGGTGAAGCACCATGTCGGGAACAAAAGCGAGCTAAGGCGGTCAAACTCCGCCCTAAATCTTTGCTCCACCGTCATCCCACCTGAATAAGATGAGTAAGCTGCTGCTCCATCTGCGCATCTAGGCGTCCCACGAGAAAAGTACTTTGCATAAAAGGCCGTTTTGAACTCATCCCATGTCTTGAAGGTTCCCTCCTTTCTGTTCCGTACCTCCCCGAGGTACCAATCCTCTGTGCCGCCCTGTAGCAGGTAGGCGGCGGTTCTAACCTTCTCGGTCTCATCCGATTGAAGATAGTCGAAGGCCTTCTCCAACCTCCTGATCGAGGAGCTGCCAGCCGCAGTGTGGACCTCTTAAAGCGAGGAGACTGGCCTCCCCATCTCCCTAGTAAACCCCTACCGCGGCCGGGTGTGCTGGGCCGGGTGTAGTAGGAGGGTGGCATCACATTGTTGCCTCTGTTCTCTGATAAGGGCATGCATCTCCTCATCAAATCAAGCATGGTGATGGGGGTACCTCCCTGCCCTGCAGGCCTCCCGTGCAGGGCCCTGCGGCGTTAATTTGGCGGTGAAAGCATTCTGCTCCATCTCCATCTCCCCGGGAAGTGGGAGTACCTCATCTGCCGGAGGCAGGGGTACCTCGACTCGTTGGGATTGTCCCCGTCCCCGTTGTCCTCTGCCTCTCATCATGTTTTCTGCTCGCAGTATATTAAGTAAAGTTAAGTTTCAAAGAGACAAACATGCAACAAAAGTCAATGCATCACATTAAGTAATATAGGATTCGCATACATGAATAGTTCATACAACACACAGGGTTTATATGACTACAAGTACATCCAAAATAAATGTTGTCATCAGCAGTATACTACTAGCACCTCCTAAGCTAATACTAATGCGATGATAGCGGGTCAGAAAGTTACTGTGACTCATCGTCCCCTTGGATAACCATCCCCCTGTCCGGTGGCGGGCTACGCGACACCGAATCAAGCAGTAGGGATCATATCTGCACTCCTCCCAGGTGTGTCCGTAGCCCCTGCAGTGGGGGCATCTCTCAACCATACACTGCGCCCACCTGTGGGGTCCCCTGCACTGAGGGCATCTCACTCCACGACTGGTGCCTGCAAGTGGGGCTACTCGTCTAATGCCAGCCTGAGCCGCAAGGGCTCTGCGGTATCCCGGGGCTCGCATGGTCCGTTGGGGCCTCTGCATCTCGGTCTCCCTCTGTTCCTGAGATCTAATTCCCAACTCGCGCTCAATGCGTCCGAGGCGCTGATGGATCTCCCCTAGAGACCTCATGATCTGGAGCCCTCCGGATTCTGTAGCTGCCCCAACCGGCGTCTGCTCTGTCGACGGTATCGGTCGACTCCCTGGTCCTGGCGGGACGACGTCCCTCTGAGCTCTCTCCCCCTCCTCCTCTGAGGATGTCTCGTGGCATACGTAACGGCGGCGTCGGTACACAATCATCGGCATATCCGCTGCGAGATAATAACTTGTCAGTTTATTATCGCAGGGACCAAGGTCAAGTTGATATGAAACAAAATACAATTCATTACTTCAAGAGAAATTTTCCATAATACATAGCGTTCATACGACTACTACATTGTCCTAGATAGGTGTCCCTACAATGTCTTGATCCTGTCTTAGCCCATCGGGCGTCACTGGATCACACTATTCCTCTTGGTCTTCCTCGGAGGGTGTGTACGGCTCCTCCCAATCGTCCTTAGAAGATACATATAGTTCCTCCTGACTTTCTAGAGATTCGTCAAAGCTTGTCGACCCCTCTTCTTCTTCTGGTCCCAAAGTGTCCTTTGGGTGATGCCCACTCTCGCAGCTAGGGCACTCACAGGGTGCGTCACTACTACACTCAGTTCTCCGGTGCCCGAAATCTCCACAGCGAAGGCACCACACCGCCCTACACAGGTTCAGGTCATGAAGTCCTCCACAGAAGTGGCATTTGATCTTTCCATTCACCTTGGGCATCAATGTTACCGCTGGAGATGGTAGGCAGAGCAAAGGGTCCACGTATACGGGCTCGCCTCATTGGCCGTGGTAATCTCAAGTCGTTATCCTTCTTGATTCGTTCCCATAGTGCATCGTTCCAGTTCACACTTCGCACAAACCGTCTCACCCTATGATTTGCTCCCAGGGCGCGGTCAGAAAGAAAGTTCGCGAGCTTGTAGGAGTCCTTCGCTTCATCAGGTATTTCCTTCTCGTTCTTCGATCCCGACATGATCAGCTGTCAAGCCAAAGCATAGTCAGTTTCTTATGTAAAATTCCTAGTCTACCCAACCAACTCTCAGTCAATCCTAATTGACTAATGTTACTAGGGCAACTAGGGTGTCGTTTGTCAACTATGGCGGCGTTGTTCGGCAGTCTCTGATACCACTTTAATCTGTCACGCCCCGACCCCAAAATCCCGGGCCTCGGCTTGCGTGAAGCGGCCGGCCGTACCAAAGCGGAGGCGGGCCCGCTCGAATACAAGGCACAGTGATGGCCCAACAACGACACAAGTGCAACGGAATAATAACAATAAGATAAGCGACGCCATAAATCGAGTATAATATCGGTAGGAAGATAAGAACCTAGGGTACATGCACCCTATTAGTTAATACAAGTCCGATCCTACACGGATCCAAATAAGATGTCCTCACACATAAATAAAATGCCTAAGAGGTCGCCAACCTCGGCTACAACCACTCACGTCACGCATCATCATGGCGTGCTCACGCCGGGTTACACTAATCGGATCTCAAAAGGGACGAGAACAAATGTATGAGCTTTGGAGAAAGCCCGGTAAGCACCTCGCAAGGTGGGTGAGCAAGTCATGAGCGACAAAAGATAAGCAAAAGAGCAAATCAAGAGACATGACCAAATAAGCACATGGGGCTACACCCGCACAACCAAACATCTAGGAGTCGAGAGGCGAGCAACGAAGTGGGCTCCTAATCTCAACTCTGACCTCAAAACCCGGAAAGAACATCCAACCAAGGACTCTCAAAGTATCCCCGGTTAGCCATCAATTTCGGTAGGATGCGTCCGTGGTGGGAATTTGGCGGCGCTACCCTTCTTCGTATACGACCACGGCCGGTGTATATGTCCCAGCAGCGAAATTTGGGCCGGACGATGCTCGTCCCACATGCGGGGGATGGCGAGCGCTAGGGTGTCCTCGGCCCTAGGCGCTCCAAATTGGAGCACCCACACTCCACCGATCCGAGGAAGATAGTACGTAAGTAACATCCAGCGGATGCCAACAACCAAACATACCAATGCACATAAATATAGGAGCAATAATCCAATGAAGTAAATAAAAGCAGAACCGTGCATATCATCAAGCGATAATAGAGGAATATCAACTAGATAATCATACTAGATCACATCATCAACAAGAAGGAAAGTATAATGAACAATAGCACTTGCGTGCACAAACATGGATATCGCAAGAATATCAAGTAATGCCAACAAAGCCCATGTTCGGGCGGGAACTAGGCAGAGGTACTTACTAAAAGACACAGTAGCAAATCCAATAAACACTCCGTAGAGTGGGTACTAGGCAGAGGTAACTTACAATCGTCCGATGTCTCTCCTGGTGTGCCCCTTTTTGCGTCACGTCAATATCTGGCCATTAAACAAAACCCGTGTAAACATAGGTGGAATGTAAGTTTAATGACCTGACCACATCTCTGCTTGGGCCGTGGTGGCCCGCAAGCCCATTATCCCAAATGGCCAGCACCTCCCTTTCCATATACTATGCCCACCTACGTGCTCAAAGGGAAACCGGTGCTCCTTTTCTCTGAACCCGGTGTACAACCTAGCATTTACCCAAGAATTTAAGGATTGAAAATATTGGACCCCATGACATCACCTATAAACCATGGAGCTCCTCATCCGTGACCTCACATAGTACTACTAGAACGTGGAAGCATTCCCACTCAAATTTCAAGAGTTCAATATATTCTCAGGAACACTTGATAAAGGCTTGGGTTCCCATGGTTTTCCTTAAGCAACTCTCTAAACCAACTACTAAGTTAGCCCCCCATATTAAGCATGCATGCCTACCTATGATCATCCTTCATCTATTCATTGTTTTTCCTAAACTCCAGCATGCATCTCTCTCTCTCTCTCTAAATTTGTCATGCAAGCCTCTCTCTCTTTCTCTAAATTCCAGCATGCATTGTTTCTCCCTCTCTAAACTCCATCATGCAAGTCCTTCTCTCTAGATACCACCATTTCATACATGTATGCCCAACAAGGTGGCCATCCACTTTCCATGCATGTACACTACCTCCCTCTTAGGTTAACATGCCACCATAATAAGTTAAACTAACCATTAGCCCTCCAGAATTATCCAAGTGATATTAGTGGCCCAATATACACATTAAGTTCAGGTTTTCTCATCACCCTCAAAGGTTATAGACCTTATCACAATGAGTACCCATCCTTTGCTTTGGATTAAGCATTGACTAGTCCCTAATCTCTCTTGCAACACTTTAGATAACCCCTCATGCTTCTCATATGGTGTGCCATGTATGCAACTCCAAGAGCTAGTTGTTCAACTGGTCACTTAAACATCTTGATGATCTCTCTCTCTCTCTCTCTCTCTCTCTCTCTCTCTCTCTCTCTCTTTCTCTCTCTCTCTACGGGTTTGGTTTAAACTCACCATGCATGCCTCCCTCTCAAAACCCAAGTATACAGCCATGCATGCCCACTAGGCTCTAACTTATACAACTAATCATGAGGAGGAGGAGGAGAGGAGCTCACCCAAGCTTGGACGCCTCCCGGTGATGCAACGGCGTCTCCGGAAAACTCCGACGGTTAGCGTTGGTGTGAGGCGGGGCTCTTCCGCGTCCCCCTCTTTCACTCTTGATCTGCTGCAGGACTTGAGGGTGGAGAAGGTATCACTATTCTCAGTTAACCCAGTGAGGGTGAGCCCCCCCTTCATATGCTCTTCTAATACTGCAGGGGAGTAGTTGTGGCGCTCGAGATGAGGTTGATGGAGGGGACTACTCACTGCCATCCGCCCCTCCTCGGAACAGCAAGTCCGGAAATGCTCAGCCCTGTATGTACGGTAGATCCCTTCCTCATTGTCTTATTTAGAGTTTACTCCTCCATCAACTCCATCAAGTCATCCCATCAAATCACACCATCAAATGGTTGCTTTATTAATGCATCTCTTTAACACCCTAGCTCATGCATTGTTTCCCAACCGTTCATATATATTATATAATATACAATATAGTATATTCCTCCCATAACCATAACTAGAGGGGGGCACGGGCCTGATTTGGCCCGGAACCGGCCCGGAACCGGCCCGGAAAAACCCGCCGGGTCGGGTGACCCGGCGGGCCGGGTTGGTGAACCGGACCCGGCCCGCTTCTGATGTGGCCGGGTCGTTCATTCTGGAACTGGCGGCGGGTTGAACCAGGGCCCCGGCCGGGTTAACCCGCCCGGTTCAACCCGCCGTCAGTAGGGTTGAAGCCGTGCGGGTTCAAACGATTTGGGCCCCCTCTCTCTCTCTCTCTCTCTCTCTCTCTCTCTCTCTCTCTCTATCTATATATATATATATATATTAAATTTGGCAAAATTTGTGGGTTTTAATGATAAAATAAAAATTTGAGTTGATTTCGGCCCATTGTTTATAGTAGTAATTTAATACTATAAAAAGTTGGACTCTAGTTCACCTAAACTTTTTAAAAATTTATTTTTTTATTAATTTATTACTTAATATTTTTGGAAACTTATAAAATTGGAAACTATGATTTTTGTTTCTTTCTTTTCAATCAAACCGATGCTTTAATTAAGGTTGCAATAATTAAGATTTTTTTTAATAAACTTAATTATCTCATTCCTCCATAAATTCATTCAAATTTTCTCTCATTTTATTTCTACACCCCTCCCTCTCTCTCTCTCTCTCTCTCTCTATATATATATATATATATTTAATTTGGAGAAATTTGGGGGTTTTATGATAAAAAAAAAAGAATTTTGAGTTGATTTCGGCACGTTGTTTATAGTATTAACTTAATAATTAATATATGAGTGAATTTTATAGATTGAATTTTATATGTGATTTTATAATTTTTTTGGTTTTTTAAATATTTAAATAATTAATATATGAGTGAATTTATAGATTGATTTTTTTTTTCATTCATTAGAGATTTTTGCCTTCTTTGATTGTCAATAATGAAGGCTTTTTAAGGTTAAATCCTTAATTTTAAGTAGTTTGCCATTTAAGGTTAATTCTTTTGTGATTTTATATTTTTTTTTGACTTTATTAATTTTTGAATAATTAGTGTAGAATAATTAATTTTATAGATTGATTTTTTCCTTTTAAGAGAGATTTTTGCCTTCTCTAGTTGTCAATAATGAAGTTTTTTTTATGGTTATTTGACTATTTCCTTATTTTTTAAGTAGCTTGTCATTTATATATTTATTTTAATTTTATAATTTTATTTGGTTTTATTAATATTTGAATAATGAGTGTATGATAATGAATTTTAGAGTTTTCAAATTTTTAAATTTTTTCTCATTCTATTTTTATATCAAAATATCATAGTTTTTTTTTTAAACTTTTTTTAATTTTTTTGCTATTTTTTACTATTTTTAATATACATTTACAAATTTTAAAACAAATTAAAAAAGAGGAAAACCAGCGAGCGGCCCAGTTAACCGTGGGTTGGGCCCGCCGCGTTCTCTGATCCGGCCCGGGCCGATTCTACAGATCACCCGGTGACGTGACCCGCCTGGTCCGGCGAGTCAACCCGACCCGGCCCGGGTTGGCACTATAGCCGGGCGGTTAGGGTTGGCCTTTGGTAGGCGGAACCGGCGGAGTCAACCCGCCGGGCCGTAACCCGACCCGTGCCCCCACTATATGTGCATGCATGCTCTCTCTCAAGAGGAGCAGGCGAGTTCAGGATAGATTAGAGGATTCGCTTTGAGATTCGCGCTAATTTTCTCTCGGATTTATTTCAATATTATGTATATTTTGAGTTTTTACAGAATATCCTAAAAAATCTCAATATTAAAAATTTCTACTTTTAATATTACATGCACAACATAGTTCGTTCGCAATTTAATAGTTTTTTTTTAATAAAATGAAATAAATAAACCAGTTAAACCACTTTTTGAATTTTTATGTAAAGAATAAAATTAATAGAACCAACATTTTAATTACGGTTATTTATTAAAACTAAAGTCAGCATTTAAAATGTTGATTTAAATGGTAATATACCATTTCGTCATTAGTACTGGTATTTAATAAATAAAAAAATTGTAGATATAGACTCAAATTGAGTCATTCCATAATTTTTTTATAACACAAACATTGAAAATAGTTGAAAATAGATTTCTAATTTTTTTGTAATAAAGATTTAAGTTTTTATATTAATATGAAACTTTTCATGAGTAAATATATAGGAGTAAATATTATGGTTGTTCACTAAACTATGATCAATTCACACTTTGGATATCAAATTTTAATTTACATCTCACTAAATTTCAATTTCGTTTCAATGGGAGGTCACCTAAAGATATGGACACCGAAATGATCACATGGATACCACTTTTATACAACACTTGCATAAGTGGCGTCACCACATGGCATAAGTTGACACAAAAGTAGGGCTGGCGTGGTAACTTAATGGATTACGTGTTGTTTAAGTGTCAACTTATACCATGCGGCAATGCCACTGATGCAAGTGACTTGTTTGCGTCCACATGGTCACTCCGATGTACACTTGCATAAGTAACGTCACCACGTGGCATAAGTTGACAAAAGTAGGGCTGACGTGGTGACTTAATGGATTACGTGGTGCTTACGTGTCAACTTATACCATGCGGCAATGCCACTGATGCAAGTGACTTGTTTGCGTCCACATGGTCACTCCGATGTTCACATCAGCTATTCCTCATCGGATTCTTTTGGATGCCCTTCCGTTTAAACCAAATTGATCTTTAATAACTATTTTAATACAAATTAAAATTTGATATGATCATATTTTACAGGAGGATAAATGTTAACGAAAAGCCCAACCGGATAGAGTACCATGGAATATTTCCCACGGAATTAGACCGCTGGGTTCTAAGCTTCTCTATTTGGCTTCTGAGCTTTTATTTTTAGGTTTGAATTACTAAAGTAAAATGGTGACATTACTGTAGCATAAACACCGCCCCAGATCCAAAAATCTATAAATCAGAACTTAAAAAAACACTACCCTAGGATGGTATCATACCGTATAAACAATACACACGGTATGTTAGAAGTCACCGTGAAGCTACCGATCCACATTAGGGGCCTCGGACTCCTCTATCATCCTTAGAGGGGGGCACGGGCCTGATTTGGCCCGGAACCGGCCCGGAAAAACCCGCCGGGTCGGGTGACCCAGCAGTAGGGTTAGTGAGCAGGACCCGACCCTTCTGATGGCGGGTCCGAGTCCGATGTCTAGGAACCGTGGCCTGGTTGAGCCAAGCCGAACAGACGGGCCAGCCGGTTCAACCAGCCGGGTGTGCGGGTTGAAGCCGTGAGTTCAAATTCGATTTGGGCCCTCTCTCTCTCTCTCTCTCTCTCTCTCTCTCTATATATATATATATATATATATATATATATATATTAAATTTGGCAAAATTTATGGGTTTTAATGATAAAATAAAAATTTGAGTTGATTTTGGCCCATTGTTTATAGTAGTAATTTAATACTATAAAAAGTTGGATTCTAGTTCACCTAAACTTTTTAAAAATTTATTTTTTTATTAATTTATTACTTAATATTCTTGGAAACTTATAAAATTGGAAACTATGATTTTTGTTTCTTTCTTTTCAATCAAACCGATGCTTTAATTAAGGTTGCAATAATTAAGATTTTTTTTAATAAACTTAATTATCTCATTCCTCCATAAATTCATTCAAATTTTCTCTCATTTTATTTTTATACCCCTCCCTCTCTCTCTCTCTCTCTCTCTCTCTCTCTCTCTCTCTCTCTCTATATATATATTTAATTTGGAGAAATTTGGGGGTTTTATGATAAAAAAAAAAAGAATTTTGAGTTGATTTCGGCACGTTGTTTATAGTATTAACTTAATAATTAATATATGAGTGAATTTTATAGATTGAATTTTATATGTGATTTTATAATTTTTTTGGTTTTTTAAATATTTAAATAATTAATATAGGAGTGAATTTATAGATTGATTTTTTTTTCATTCATTAGAGATTTTTGCCTTCTTTGATTGTCAATAATGAAGGCTTTTTAAGGTTAAATCCTTAATTTTAAGTAGTTTGCCATTTAAGGTTAATTCTTTTGTGATTTTATATTTTTTTTTACTTTATTAATTTTTGAATAATTAGTGTAGAATAATTAATTTTATAGATTGATTTTTTCCTTTTAAGAGAGATTTTTGCCTTCTCTAGTTGTCAATAATGAAGATTTTTTTATGGTTATTTGACTATTTCCTTATTTTTTAAGTAGCTTGTCATTTATATATTTATTTTAATTTTATAATTTTATTTGGTTTTATTAATATTTGAATAATGAGTGTATGATAATGAATTTTAGAGTTTTCAAATTTTTAAATTTTTTTCTCATTCTATTTTTATATCAAAATATCATAGTTTTTTTTTATTTTTTTTAAAATTTTTTGCTATTTTTTTACTATTTTTTAATATATATTTACAAATTTAAAAAACAAATTTAAAAAAAAAAGGAAAACCGGCGGGCCGGCCCGGTTAACCGGCGGGTTGGGCCAACCCACGGTTCTGATCCGGCCCGGGCGATTCTGGCATGGTCACCCGGTGACCGTGACCAGCCGGAGTCCGTGAATCAACCCGGCCCCCGGGTTGGCACTATAACCGGGCGGTTCCCGGGTTGGCCTGGCGGCCGGAACCGGCGAGTCAGCCGGGCCAGTTAAGCTAACCCGTGCCCCCCACTGACCATAACCATGTATTTAATGTTCTTTCTGTTATGAAATATTTAAAAGAATGAATGTCCATTACGTTACCCTTACCCTTTATTTCTTAACTCCCCTTTCTTATCGTTTCACTTACCCAAAAGGTTACCACTCTCTCTTGTAATTCCTATATATATGTGGTTGTATCCAAGGAATTAAACAACAACAAGAAGAAGAGAACTTCCTCTACTTTCTCTTTTGTCTTGCTCTCTCGGTTGTCTCTCTTTTCAGTACTATTTTCTATAGTTTTTATAATACGTTATCAAGTACGATTTGTTCTCTACAAGCAACAATTCCTTTTTGTTCTTAGGTGTGTGAACCGGATTCACTACCGGCCTCAGGGTCATAGTCTTGTCGAAGGATCCTTTTCTAGTAACCTCTTTGTGCCGGTAATTATATTCATAACTTTTTTTTGAATTTGCATTCTTATATATATAAGAGAAAAGCTCTATTATCTTTTACAATTTTCCTAAAAAAAAATTACAACATGAAGCTAAAGGGTAAGCAAGACTTGAAGTCCTGTGTACATCAATAAGGCCTGAAGCCTTAAATCCAAAGTATTTATTTCATAATTTGGCTTCATGATCAATACAAGACCTGAAGTCTTGTGCAAATAAATAAGGTTTGAAGCCTTAAACACAAAAGATTGATTTCATAATTTGAAAGAGGGTGCTTGCTATATATGTGGCATGAAAGACCATTGATCACGTGCACATGCCGTGATGCGACCAAACATCTTGTTGACATCTTGGTCTACTAACCTCTATGGCATTCATGAACTTCAATGGTGGTGATCTATGTCTAGCGCATAATGCAACAAATACACACACCATTTTGAAAAATGAAATCTATTTTTCTACTCTATGTCATGTTGAGGCTAATGTCAGTACTATGTTTCGTACCACGAATTTAATAGACAACTCTGGAAGAGCATATATCATGTGAAGGAACTAAATTCTTTATTAGTGATGCGTTGTTTTCCAGCAGATCACAACGAAACTTACTCAATTTTAAAGATATTAGATAGAGTGGTTATCGATATGGAGTAAAAAAAGGCAATGTCGTGTACACTGCATGACATTTGAAGCACCTTGTCAATCTTTATCAAGCACCAATAAAAGAAAAGAATCATTGAAAATTCATGGGGCATCAATTAAAGAACCGTAAGCTTCTTTTATCAAGTGAATTTTCATGTGTGCTTTATATTTATTTTGCAGAATATATGGATATCGCTAAATCCATGGTTGGATTGAACATTAAAGATGAGGATGTATGCCTTGTTGATAGTGCGACAACGCACTCGATATTTAAAAGCAAAAAATATTTTTCTCATTTAACAATGGGTAAAACCGATTAATGATACAATATCAGCAAAGATAAATTTGATTGCAGAAGGCTCCTAAGAGCAAATATATTGTTTCTGGAGAAACAAAATTTATTATAACAGATGCATTATATTCTCCAAAGTCCCACCGAAATTTATTGAGTTTTAAAGATGTACGTCTCAATGGATATCATATAGAGACGTCAAATATGGGAAACAAAGAATATTTATATATTACTGCTATTACTTCGGGTAATAAGCAAGTATTGGAGAAATTGCCCGCATTCTCATCTGGAATTTATTATTCATATATCCGAACAATTGAAGCAAATGCTATCATAAACCAGAAGTTTACTGACTCAAATGAATTTACTCTATGGCATGATCGGTTAGGCCATCCTGGATCAATAATGATGCGCAAAATAATTGAAAACTCATATGGACATCCATCAAGAACCTCAAGATTCTTCAATCAAATGAATTTTCATGTCCACCATGCTCAAGGCAAATTGATTATCGTGCCATCACCAAATAAAATTGGGATTTGAATCTCCTATGTTTTTAGAGAGAATTCATGGTGATATATGTGGACCAATTCATCCACAATGTGGGCCATTTAAGTATTTTTTGGTATTAATTGACGCATCAAGAGATGGTCTCATGTTTGCTTATTGTCAGCGCTTCGAAAACTCGCGCGTTTTGAGGTTGTTGGCTCAAATTATTGATTACGAGCACATTTTCACGATCATGCCATTAAGACAATACGGCTTGATAATGCTTGGTGAATTTACATCCCAAGCGTTTGATGATTACTGCATGTCCATTGGAATAAAGTTGAACACCCCGTTCCTCATGTCCATACTCAAAATGGCTTGGCGGAATCATTTATAAAGCGGCTCCAATTAATTGCTAGACCTTTGTTAATGAAAACAAAGCTTCCGATCTTTGCTTGGGGACAGCACGCAATTTCTTTACATGCCAAGCAACACTTGTGCGCATAAGGCCAACAAGTTATCAAAAATTCTCCCCTTCAATTGGTTTTACAGGCAAGAACCAAATATATCCCATTTAAGAATTTTTGGGTGTGGAGTATATGTCCCAATTGCTCCCCACAAAGGACTAAAATGGGTCCTCAAAGAAGATTGGGGATATATGTTGGATATGAATCCCTTCTATTATTAAATATCTTGAGCCATTGGCAGGATGTTTTCCGCATTTCGATTTGCCGACTGTCATTTTGATGAAACAATTTTTCCAACATTAGGGGGAGAAAATGGAAAAATGAAAATGTTGGGAAAAGAAATTACATGGAATGCTCTGGGTTTAAATCATCTTGATCCTCGCACAAAACAATGTGAACTGGAAGTTCAACGAATAATTCATTTACAACGAGTTGCAGATCAACTACCAGATGCATTCTCTGATCCAAAAAGGATAACAAAATCACATGTACCCGCGAAAAATGCCCCTATTAGAATTGATATCCCAGAAGGACCTTCTATAACAAATGAATCTAAAGTACGCCTGAAGCGTGGAAGACCAGCTGGTTCAAAAGATAAAAATCCTCGAAAGAAAAGGGGAACAAATGATCATAAAGAAAAGGGGGAGAAAACGGATATTGAATTAAATGATAGCAAACTTCCAGAAGAAGTTCAAGATCCTGAAATTGATGAGGAAAATCAGGAAATTTCCATAAATTATGTCTCAAATGGAAAGAAATGGGACAGAAAAGAAACAACTGTTGACAATATCTTTGCATATAATGTGGAAATTGATCTTTTGAAAGAAGATAAGGATTATGAGCTAAATCTATTAAAGAATGTTGAAAAGAAAAGATTGTCCAGAATGGAAAAATGCAATCCAGGCAAAGTTAAATTGTCTCATGAAACGAGCAGTTTTCGGACCCATAACTAAAACACCAGAAGATGTTAAACTAGTATGATACAAATGGGTATTTGTACGAAAACAAAACGAGGAAAATGAAATTGTTAGATATAAAGCAAGGCTCGTTGCACAAGGGTTTTCGCAAAGACCTGGTATTGACTATAAAGAAACGTATTCCCCTGTAATGGGTATAATCATGTTTTGTTATCTAATTAGCCTTGCATTACATGAAAAATTACATATGCAGTTAATGGATGTTGTTACTGCATACTTATATGGCCACCGGATAATGATATATATATGAGAGTCCTGTATGACTTAAGATGCCTAAAGCATGCAATTCAAATTCCTGGGACATGTATTCAATTAAGTTACAAAGATCTCTGTATGGTTTGAAACAATCTGGGCGTATGTGGTATCATCATACTCAGTGAATATTTGTTAAAGGAAGGGTATAAGAATGACCCTATTTGCCCATGTGTGTTCACAAAGAAATCCAAAGAAGGATTTGTGATAATTGGGGTATATGTTGATGATTTAAATATAATTGGAACTCCTGAAGAGCTTCCAATTACCATTGATTATTTGAAAAAGGAATTTGAAATGAAAGATCTAGGGAGAACAAAATTTTGTCTCGGCCTGCAGTTCGAACACTTAGAGGGTGGTATTTTTATTCACCAATCAACATATTCAGAAAGGGTTTTGCAAAGATTTAATATGGATAAAGCATATCCATTAACAAGCCCAATGGTTGTTCGATCCCTTGACATCCATAAAGACCCTTTTCGACCTCGAGAAGATAACGAAGAATTACTTGGTCCAGAAGTACCATACCTTAGTGCAATTGGTGCCTTGATGTATCTGGCTAACTGTACTCGACCAGATATATATAGCTTTTGCAATAAATTTATTATCAAGGTATAGTTCTGCACCAACACGGAGACATTGGAATGGTATTAAACATATACTACGTTATCTTCGAGGAACAGTTGATATAGGTTTATTTTATACACATGAACTAGAAGGGCAATTAATTGGATATGCAGATGCGGGTTATTTATCTGACGCGCACAAAGCCCGATCACAAACTGGTTATGTATTTACACATGGGGGGACGGTCATATCTTGGCGTTCTATGAAGCAAACCATAGCTGCTACTTCTTCAAATCATGCAGAAATACTTGCAATTCACGAAGCAAGTCGTGAATGTGTTTGGCTAAGATCAATGACACACTATATTCAAGAAACTTGTGGCTTGTTGTCCCAGAAGGACACACCAACAAAGATTATATGAAGACAATGCAGCCTTGTATAGCTCAATTGAAAGGAGGATACATCAAAGGCGAACAAAACATATATCACCAAAGTTATTTTTCACACATGATCTTGAGAAAAATGGTGATATTAATATCTGAGAAAAATACAATCCGTGAAAATCCTGCAGATTTATTCACTAAGGCATTACCCACTTCAACTTTTGAGAAATTTGTTCGCAAGATTGGGATGCGTCGCCTTAGGGATCTTCAATAAATGTCCTCTTCTGGGAGACATATACTGGCGTTGTACTCTTTTCCTTCACATGGTTTTGTCCCCATCGGGTTTTCACGACAAGGTTTTAATGAGGCGCATTGTGAAGCGTATCCGGGAAAAGGCATACTCTTTTTTCCTTCACTCAGGATTTTTTCCCATTGGGTTTTTTCCTAGTAAGGTTTTAACGAGGCAGATTCCTATACAATGGACATTCAAGGGGGAGTGTTATGAAATATTTAAAAGAATGAATGTCCATTACGTTACCCTTACCCTTTATTTCTTAACTCCCCTTTCTTATCGTTTCACTTACCCAAAAGGTTACCACTCTCTCTTGTAATTCCTATATATATGTGGTTGTATCCAAGGAATTAAACAAAAAAAACAAGAAGAAGAGAACTTCCTCTACTTTCTCTTTTGTCTTGCTCTCTCTTTTGCATCTCTTTTCATTACTATTTTCTATAGTTTTTATAATACTTTCCTATTATTCCATATAATAATAGTGGCTCAAAAATAGTATTATGAGGTGTCGGGCTTCCAATGGTTCACTCATTTCATGGGCTTTGCATGCAAGCCAAGGCATTCCTCCAAGAGTGTTTTATTAAATTGCATATATATATATATATATATATATATATTTTAAATTGTAAATTAAAGATATTTGCAAAAATATCATAATTTCCTTTTAAGCCTACATGCACGCTCCTCCATTTGCTTTTTTTGCATTGAGACCCTCTCATACTATCAAATTGTATCGAGCCCCCTTATTTCACTTAATATTAAGCCAACATCGTTAGGGATTTTTTTATTATTAAGGATTTAATTAACCATAAAAGGTGCGGCTTTTACATGTATATAAACTTCAGATTTTTTTTGATATTATGGGACTTTTTGAAATTTTTTGGAATTTTTGGCAAATATTTTTAGATTTTTCATGAATTTTCTCGCTTGTTTTAAAAAAATTATAGGCTTTTATAGTTTTTTAGGGTATTGTTTTTTTGTGGATTTTTTGAATACTTTACAATTTTTTTTTTCAGATTTTTCTTTATTTTTTAAAGAGTTTTGTGGGTTTTTTTGGGAAATTTATAATCTTATTTTATTTTTATTTTTTGGAATTTCTTGGATAACGGATTTTTTTAGAAGTTTTTCTAATTTTTTGGTGGTTTAAAGATTTTATTTTATTTATTTATTTTTTAATTTAAATGATTTTGTGGGGGTTTTATATGTTTTTCTATTTTTTTGGATTTTTAAAGATTTTGGTTTTTTGGTAATTTTCTGATTTTATTTATGAAGTTTTTAGTATATGGGATTTTCTATTGTATAGAATTTTTTTAGAAATTTTCCTATTTTTTAGTATTTTTTTGAATTTTTTTCTATTTTTTCAATGCCACATCAGCAAATATTAACGGGGTTAAGTTTTTGCCACCCTTTTGCTCACAGAGTAAAGTGCAGGATACCAAATTGTTACAACTTAAACCATAGACCCCGAATTAATATAGAGACAAACCACAGGGTAGTATAGTGTAATTTCTCCTTTAGTTTTTTTTCTCAACTAAGGGCATTTTGGTAATCTTGTATGTCTAACCCTTCCAAACCCTCTGATTTGGAGGGTTGAAAAGTGAAGTAAAATGAGGATTTTAACCCTCCATTTTACCTCCAAATACCTCATAATACCTTACCCTTCAAAACCTACCATAGATCCAAACAAGGGTTCATGTCAACCCTCCAAAACCCTTCCTTTATGAAACCTCTAAAACCCCCCATCCAAGCAAGCCCTTAGGTGCTTCCACACTGACTTATGCCGGATCCGTAAGTGCCTATTCATATTATCATTTGTACATTCATGATTACACAATTCAATAGCAGTTTTAGAATTATAGTGTATAGCAATAGTACACATATTTAAAGACATAACAGGAATATCAGAAAGTAAATTCCTAATCCATCAAGCTTCAATGCAAATAATGCAATAAGTTCAGCTTCCATAGTGCTCCTAATATTAAGCTTTTACTTTGCAGATTTTCATTAGATAGCTCCTCCACCAAGTAGGAATAGTTAGCCGGAGGTGGACTTTAAGTCTAAGAAATTAGATATCCAGTTGGCATCCTGTATCCCCTGCATACAATACTAGGGAATCCTGTGTATCTCAATCATTAGGACATGGTTCTCTTGAGGAATTTAAGTACTCTCTCTAGAGTAGTCCAATGCTTAGAGTTAGGGTTACTAGTGTACCTATTGAGTCTAGTCATAACACAAGCTATATCAGGTCTAGTTCTGTTAGATAAGTACATTATAGATCCTATAATTTACGCAAATCGATCTTGCCTTATAGGTTCACCCTATGTTTCTTAAGGTGCATAGTATGATTATAAGGTGTAGTAGAAGACCTGCAGTCAAGATAACCAAAAGTTTTTAGCACTTTCTCAGTATTGTGTGATTGGGACAATGTTATTTCAGATTTAGTTCAAATAAGTTTAATTCCCAAAATCATATTTGCTTCTCCTAGATCCTTCATGTCAAATTTACAGGACAAGAATTTCTTAGTGTCATTAATCAAATTCATGTTAGGGGAAAATATTATGTAATATTATTATTTTACTAGGTTAAAAATCAAGCTAAAAATGAATTTTGGGTCGGACGAGGTTGATTTTCAGCTTGAGCTTAAACTAAATTTCGAGTTCAATCTAGTCAAATCGTGTTTTAGATATTTTAATTGGATTGTATTTTAGCTAACGGCATCTTTAATGGTTGAGTCTTTCAAAGACTCGATACCCATGCCACATCATCAACCCATTAACCCCTTATCCATTAACCTTTCCCCCATATAGTGGTTGAGCTATCCATTATACTATAATATGGGACCCACTATCATATCATTCACCATTTCAATTTTTCATAATAAATATTTTAGTAAAATGTATTTATCTCACAAAAATGTTGTAATATTTAATAATAATAGATAGTATATACATGACAAAATTTCATATTTTCAAAATAAAATATTAAAATATTTCATAAATAAAAAATACATGGAAGGAAAATTACATAAATAATTAAATTACACAGTGATAAAACTTGAATGCATTCAAATACAAGAGATTAATACTAAATATTATATTTGGATTTTATAACATTATACATCAGATGATGATTCTCAAGTTGTTCAACATTTATGTGGCTAGTATCCATGATGAAAATTTGATGATCAACAACCATTTCAAAAGATGCCTTCAAACTCAGCACTTCGGCTAATTTTTCTTTTTCTCCATTATCGTAATTCAGCCCACCTTTCTTCAAACTCTTCATACACATTTTTATCGGTGACGCTTGACTTCCCTTTTCTCTTCGCCTTTGCCTTTGCTTTTGCCGCTTTCTGACTGATGAAGCGAACTTCACACTCATTGCCATCTATATCGAGACTGGTATCTACATTAGATGAAGATGTGTAGGCACCTCTTTCATTGATCTTTGTTTTCTTTGAAGATCTTGGAAGAGGAGTATTTGCTTTCCATTTTGGATCATCTTTTAACATGACCCAAACATGCTCATGGCAAAAATGTTTTTACGATAATATAGCGTACAAGCATGATCCATCAACTGGTTGTCACTCCATCTGCTATGGTGCTCTCCTTCCAATTTGTTGTATACCTGGTTGAATTCATTAACAATTGGAAGCATCCAGTACCAATGTTGTTTACAACTAGTTTGCTTTCATCTTGGACCAGATTTTTGATTTCCATTGAAGTATTTAGTTACTCGTTTCCAAAAAGTCTTATCATTCTGACCAATGCCCATATTGCTATCACTTGAAATTGTAAGCCATGCACTCACAAGCATTTTATCATCTTCTATACTCCACGGTTGACATTTTTTTTGCTTGCTCTTCATATTGTTCTCCATCTATGACGATATTCTCAATCCCTGGTTGTGTGGAGTAAGGAGGAAATTGAGAGTCAGAAAATGAACCTGTTTTCGTTGTGTTTTGATGCTCGGTATAAGAAGCTCCATCCAGATTTGTGGATTCGTTTGTAGGAATTGGAATGCCACCCATTTCTGCATTGGGAAACTGATTGGCCATGAATGGATTAAAAAAAACCTGGTCCCGAATGCGTAGGATAAGAATATGGAAAACTTGGTTGATTTTGGACATTTGGAAGAAAGTATGGATGATTTTGTGGAGGCGGATATTGAAAATTTTGCATATTTGGTGGGGGAAAAAATAGGGAGAATTTTGAGAATTTTGTTGAGCATTTGAATTTGGATTTTGTGAAGATGAGGAAGCATTTCTATCCATAAGTGGGAGATTGAAAGAGAATGAAGAAGAAGTGGAAGAAAAAGAATGAAGAAGTGGTGAAAGAGATGAGAATATGGGTTTATTTATATAATTTGATATTTTTAAATAATAATAAATTATTAAAATATTTGACCTCAACGGTCGTTTAAAACAACAGGTGTGTTAGACAGGAGGAAATGGAGACTCACCCACCATCATAGCTTTACTGTCAAATCGTTGTATCAATTCAATGTTGATGGAGGAGTCAAAAGCGCCCTCCCGACACACTTCTGGAAGCAAGCCTCCCCCCTAAAGGTTAAACTGTTTGCTTGGTTAGCGTTTGAAGACAAGCTTCCTACGCTACAAAACCTAGCAAAAAGAAACTGGAAAGGGGAACGGAGAAGATGCTACCTATGTGACAACGAAGAGGAAACAACCGAACATCTACTCCTACACTGCAGTTATGCGTCGATAATGTGGACACACTATGGACAAATACTGGGAACCAGGGTTAACCCCACAATGATACAAGATCTTTGGGGACCCCTCACAATCGCCAATCAACTGGAAAAAGATCTTCGTAGCGGCTGGAACCTGCTAGTGCTAGCTATAACCTGGAGCTTATGGTCCGAGCGGAATAGAAGATGTTTCAACGCTAAACACTGTGTTTACCATGAACTGATCTGCCACGTAGACTTCCTCTTCCTTGCCTGGTCCGATAGTGCGCATGCCACCAGGCACACGCAACTCCAACCAATGCAGCACCTTATCAGACGTAGCCTAGCACGCATAAGAGCGGACGCAAACCCAGTACTCCCAAGGGAAGACTTCGAGGATGACGACAATGAATTACATAATCACCCGCCCCCCACTGTGGAAGGCGATGTAACCACCTGATCCATCCAAGGAGCAATGTAACCGACACTTTATGTATTTTTTTAATCTTACAAAAAATCAATGAACGTGGTTCATCCACTTTATATCAAAAAAAAAAAAACAACGGGTGTGTTTTAATTTGAATGGAACATTGAGTATTTGTTTTAAAAATAAAAAATACTTTTTTTAAAATGAAGATGCACTACAACGCCAATGGTGTAATAGCCGAGCGGCAAAGGTCCTTTGCACACGAGATAAGAACTCTGGTTTAAATCTCCTCTGTCACAAAGTAAGGGCGCAAGGCGCGGGTCACCTAGTGGAGTGGCCCACTGTAAAATCCAAGATTTTTCTTAGTGAAATAAAGGATTTAAAAAATTTTATTCAAATTAATTCTAGATAATTTTGCTAAAAAGGTCATTTTGGGATTTGAATAAAATCCAAGGGCATTTCGGTAAAAGAAGAGACTTATAAGGAATGGATAAATTTGCTTCATAAATTTATTTGATTTAGTTTAGATTGATTGATGATTTATTTAATTAAATGGAAGTTACCAATTTAATTAAATATGGAAAACTCTTGATGATGATCATGATTGAAACTTAGATGTAAGAAGGGAAATTGATTGATTAAATCTATGATTTAATGAATTAGGGAATGTCTTAAGATTGGTATGATTGGGTTTAATAAAAAAGGAAAGGATAAATCAATTTAAATTATTTGATTTAAATTATTTGGACTACCAAGGGTCTGGTAGAAATTACAAAAGAAAAGAGGATTGAAAAATAAATGTGTTTCTCTCAGACAAAGGACCTAGACGTAAAAGTAAAAAGAAGGACTTGAGAGGAAAATTGTGCACTCTCACATATGGAGGACCAGCATGTAAAAGTGAAGAAACTCAGGGATTAAATGATAATTATCCAGTGAAGCCATGCATGGTTGAGTTTGGACTGACAGGATTAGATCATCAAAAGATAGAGATTAAATCTGGCCACCCATCAAGGTTATATAGAAGTGGTTAATCTGGACCGTTGATCTCATCTGTGGTTTGAGTTCTAGGCACGGGAGAGGATCTTAGCCGTTCATGCGGCGAGATCTTGACTTTCCATCCGATCAGTTGATGGATCCGAGGAATTATAAAATAATCCTCACCGTTGAATCATCCTACCATCGACATCGGAGCGAATCGATCCCCAGACAGCCACTGCCTCCTTCTTCCTCCGCCTCGGTGGCCATGATAACCTTGTTTCCATGAATGGCTGCATGCGATCCCGGCCGGAAAAGGAAGAAGGAGAAGATGATTGGCACGCAATCTCCTTTGCCAGCAAGATCCGATCTTCCCCGAGCTCTATAAAACGGAGTTCATGGCGGAGCATTGGAAGCACTGAGCGGTGAGAAACAGAGAGAGAGGGACCCGTGGAGATGTATGAGGGGCGCCTGACCGGGCTGAGGAGGCAATGTGAGAACCTCAAGGAGGACCTCGTCGGCATCGCTACTCTCCGGGGACGCATCTGCACGGTCGAAACCACCGGTGAGTCCTCCTCTCCACCTCTCTGATTTCTGTTTCCCGGCGACTGCATGCATGTAGATAGGATGGACGCCGGAGTTCCATACCCTCGTCGCTGGCCTCTCACCATGAGCTAGTCACCAGGAGGAGAGGGGCGGCCTAGGAGATATGCAGGAAAACAGGTGCGGTTTCTCTCTCGGCGGAGCGCTGTCGGGAGAGGAGAGAAAGAAGATAAGAGGGAAAAGAAAAGAAAAGAAAATAAAATAAAGTTAGTTAATTTATTAGTTAGATTAGATTAAAAGATAAAATCTAATTAATAAATTTGGATTATATAAACTGATGGATAAGTGTTTGATTTAAATTTTGGATTAAATAAATTAATTGATTAAATAAATTATTTGATGTTTGAACCGGTTTGATTAAAGTTTTGAATTGAATTAATTAAGTTAGTTAATTAATTAACTAAGATTAATTGAATAGTGTTTAATTAAAATCATGAACCGGTTTTAATTAAATGGGTAAGATTAGTTAATTGATTCGGGTTAATCAACTTAACTAATCTAATGGACTATTGATCTAATTATTGGTCTAGTTAACCTATAATTCGATTGATCAAGTAGAAATGGTTTAGACAAATGGAGGATCTAGATTAATTGTTAATTGATTTAGAAGATAAACAAGTGATTAATTAATTAATTAATTAATCGAGTAGTTGGATCGGTTGGATTGGCTTAACTAGATGGCAAGATTTGGGCTTGGATTGGGTTTGATTAATAGATGTGGCTCAACCAAGTAATAAATAGAGATAGTCATTTGGGGGTAAAATGACACGGAAGCACAAGGAGAGGCTCGCAAGTAGGACTTGGACCGTTAGAGCATGCATATTGGATTTAATGCTCGTAGACATGTATATATATTAAATATGGATTTATCTTCATCAGATATTGACGTGGATGCGTCGGAAAGTCTCGTGGGATACGAGACTCTGTGACTTTAGGTGAGTGCCCTTGCCTTGAGCCACTCTTCGGAGTTTCTTGTTATGTCTTTATTGTGACATTCTGCTTGATGTTCATACATGCTTCTATGATTTGTTGAAATCTTTATTTAGCATGTTTGATTATTTCGGGATGTTGGAATCCCTACTTGTTCTGTTCTTCGTCCCGGTTTCAGTGGAGCAGGTGAGCTCCGGATTTTGCGAGAGCGTTGGGAACGGGACACCCTGACGTTCCGGCACTCCTGGCCAGAGGGATAGTACTCTGGTTGTTCCTGCTAGTCAGTGGGGTCGATCTGACCGTGTCGACACGTAGATAGGTGGCGTTACCGACATACGACCCGAGGGCCGTAGCGACCAAATGGTCGCTTTCTCAGCATGTTCGCTGATGGTACTGACTGGGGGAGACATTTGAGGAGCTTCCATTGGAACTCATAGCTAGGAGTCGTTATCTTGATTATTTTTGTGATAGACTCCTAGGGTTTATTATGAGGGGCGTGCCCCGAGCTTGATTTTGATATTCATGTTTTATTGATATCATATTTTTCTTGAACCCCGCAGGGGTACTTACTGGGATTTCCATTCAAAGTTTCACGCACTTGCTTTCTTCCCCGCTTACGTATCTCGAGGTGTAGGACTCTAGTTCGCAGGAGTCGATCGTGGGTCGGGTGGTTGCTGAGGTCCGAGGACCTTGTTTATTTTCTTGTTCTGAGTGAGACATTTTATTTGTAGGTCCCTTATAGGGCCTAGTGTTTGTAGGGTATATGAACCCTTGTTATTATTATTTCCGCTGAACTCTTTTATTTATGAATAATTATGTTGTTTATTTGCATTATCTGCTTTACACACTTAGGCCTTGTATCCGAGTGGGGCCCGTCTCTACTCGGTTATGGCCGGGTTCCTGACATCGCGTTCGGCGTCCCCGATCGTCGGCGTTACACCCACGCACGCATGTGAGTCTTCTCTGTGTGGGATTGGTAGTCATGGGAAGCGGGTGCTCAATGAGCGCTCCATTGAGCACCATTAAAGATGCCCTAAGGGAATCAAACTAATTTCGAGCTTGAGCTTATCATTTTGAAGTTTGAGCTGAGCTCGAGCTAGGCCCAGCTTGATTATATTATGCTTGATAACTGCCCTAGTGAAGATTATTAAACTAAGGGAAATATAATGGGTTGCTTTGAAAATCCTCCTTAAAAGGGCAGCAAAACTAAACCGAATAGCCACCAGAAGTTAGGTGAGAACCTTGTGGCCCAAGTCCAGATTGGTCCATGTGACTACCTTTTCATTCTCAGGATCCTCTACAATGTATTAAAGAGATTCATGTCCCTCAAACCATCATTAGCACCAAAGCAATTAAGCATGCTCTGTCCTCTAATAACATCTTAATTAACAACTGTTTTGAGAATTGTACCATTTCATCTTGGACCCTCACTTTTTCAAAATTATTTATATACCCTTGTGTTATGATAAAAGACCGCAAAGAAGTCAAAAAGAAAATCAAAACCTCAAAGCAATTATTATTTTCAGCTGATTTATGTATGAAAAAGAAAATAATTCAATTTCACAAGAAAGAAGTAATGAATATGATGAAGCAACATGAACAGAATAATTAATATACACAATGTTAGAATAATTTTTTTGAAAATGAGGGGGTGAAAAGAAATTTAATTAAAATTTTTATTTTTCTCTAAAGTCAAGGGGTAAAATTGCAAAAAGTAAACAAAGTTAACAAACTCGTTCAAATGAAGTATGGGGGAGATATTAACGGGAAACAAAGCCTAATTTTGAATCTCAACGGAGCCCGTTGGCGCTTTCCGTTGAAAACTCACGCAACACTTTCTTTCTCTTTCTCCGTCCCCTTCCCAAAGTGGTACTGCTCAGCAGAGTGAGCCCAGACCAGCACACCATCTCATCATATCCCCCCTTCTCCTCCACTCTTCAAAGCCACGAGCTCCACCACCTCCAAGAGATTCAACAATGGCGGGCTTCGTCGGCGTCCTTGTCTCAGATCCATGGCTCCAGAACCAGTTCACCCAGGTCGAGCTCCAATCCCTCAAAGCGCAGGTAAGCCTATCCCATTCTTCTGCAACGGTGGCAGCGGCGGTGCATACTCATTGTGTCTCTTCTTTTGTAGTTCTTGTCCATGAGGGACCACGGCGGCGGTCTGAGACTTGGCGACCTCGCTGCGAAGATGTCGAAGCTTAAGATCATCGGCGATGGGATCAGCGAGGAAGAGAGGGATTCGTTTGTGAAGCAATCGTATGCGAATCTCGATAGCGATGTGGACTTTGAGTTCTTCTTGAGGGTATCACTGTCTTGTTTGGGTTTGATTTTTTGTTTTGGTGTGGTTAATTTCTTGAGGATTTTTTTTCTGCTTTTTTTTTGGAAGGTTTATTTGAAGATGCAGGTGCAAGCTGGGGCGAAGAACTCTTCTTCTGCTTTTCTGAAGGCCGCCACCACTACTTTGCTTCATACTATTAGTGAATCGGAGAAGGCATCTTATGTCTCTCATATTAATAATTATCTCGGCGATGATTCATTTTTGAAGAGATATCTCCCCATTGATCCACTCACTAATGATCTGTTTGAGATCTCCAAGCATGGGGTGCTTCTGTGGTGATGTTTCTTTCTATTTTTCTAATGTTTGTGTGTTGAACGGATTGTGATGATTGGATTGACAGATTCAAGTGGTTGAAGATTGTTTTCTTTGCTTGTGTAGCAAATTGATCAATGTGGCTGTGCCGGGGACCATTGATGAGCGCACGATTAACACCAAGAAAGTGTTGAATCCTTGGGAGAAGAATGAGAATCATACTCTCTGTCTCAACTCTGCCAAGGCCATTGGATGTACTGTGGTCAACATTGGGACGTGGTGAGGATCTTGCTGAAGGAAGAGTGAGTGTGCCTTTTATGATCTTTTTTGGTGACATAACTCAATTCTTTTATTTTCTGAAGTCATGAGAATTTGGAAGGATTACCTTCTGTTGATGTGGATGGAAGTGAAAGTGACTGTCTGGATGATTGCTTGTGGAAGTTCTATATAATGGGAAAAAAAAGAATGTGCTTTAATTTTCTTTTTAAACATTTTTTTTTATGTAATTCATCCACAATTATGTATTATTTATTATCATGCACATTTTCCAATTGAATGTACTGTTTACATTCTAACATCCTTTAGTCGAACAACATGGAGTGCTGAGTTATGTTAGTAGAAAATAAAAAAATATGACATAACGATACATTGGTTTTCTGAATCATTGGCATTATGATCATTCATGCAATGAACTCTGGACAAACTATAACACCATTTGCAGAATCTTTAGGTCAAGTAAGTATTCAGGGAAGACATAAAGTACCTATAAACAACACACTCCCATTCTTTTATGCTAAAAGGGTTTAAGCATTGTATTCCCTTAAAAATTTATTATTTCTTCAAAGCAGTAGCTTTTTTGGATGGAAACTGTACATCATCATGACTATGAAGGATTTATTGTTGAGATGGCAGAGTGTTATTTATGTTGATCACTTTAGTATTCTGCTTATTTTATACCTATGTCTAATATCATGCTGCGCCCTGTTTTCTTCCATTGCATTCTTCCTATTTTTTCAAACTATGAAGTATCACAGTTTCTTTCTGTTTTGTGAGACACTAATAGTTGTCTTGTGTGCTTTCAGCCTCACCTAGTCCTTGGGTTGATATCTCAAATTATCAAGGTACATAAATAGGGTGAATTTGGATTTTCTTTTGTGGTTATCATTTAATATTTCTAAAGACTACATATAAATATCTGGTACTCAGCATTTCAAAGGATCATATAAATGTCCTTGGACTATTCTGATTTTTTACTTGTGCTTCACAATGTTTCTTACTGTTTTGTGATCCTTTGTTTATTAGTGAATTTTTAAACATTTATTGTCTTGCTACCATCAGATTCAACTTCTGGCAGATGTTAACCTTAGTAGAACTCCCCAGTTGGTTGAGTTGGTTGATGATAGTAAGGTGGGTTAATGTCTCATTCTTTTAATATCTAGTATTTTAAAGTCTTGTTGTAGTTCCAAAGATTTGTGATCAAAGTTCTTAGACTCACTTCTTCCATAAATTAGTATTTTAATTTCCTTGACCTGTTCAGGATATAGAGGAGCTGATGAGCCTATCACCAGAGAAGATTTTACTCAGATGGATGAACTTTCAACTTAAAAAAGGAGGGTTCAAGAGGCTCATAACAAATTTCTCATCGGATGTGAAGGTTTGTCAATTAGATATCTACAAAGTCACTGATGGTTCTTTTGTATCATTACTTTAACCTTCATTCTAAAGCATGATTCCTTTTTCTCCACAGAACTGTATGTAAGTATTTATGTATTAAAACTTAAAAGTCTGTTATGTGAATCAATTTTGAGAGACACTGCTATTCATGCTCGACAATTAGCTTTTTCTGGTCTCATCCAATTATTCATTATCATATGCTCATATTTGCTGATCTATTTCAATAATACCTCACAATTATCACGGTGATTGCAATCAACCTATTTTGTTTTTGTTTATATGCAACATAGAATTTTTCAAAACCTGCAATATTTCAAACACCAGCTTCTATATGCGAAGTTTCATTCAAAGCACACATATATTGACATAGTTTCAGTCTTTATTTTGCTGGCACAATTAATCATATATGTTCTCTTGTACCAAAATATAAGGTGCCGATCTCAGTAAATCTAAACCAGGGCATTAGTCCAGTTTTGACCTTGGTTGATTTATGATGTGATGAATATTTATTATCTCAGAGCACCTTCGCTTCTAATATAGGAAGTTCTCTTTTGACTTCTATGAATGAAATGAGGTGGGCTCTACTTTATTATGAAATCATTTTCTTCTCATGCTCACAGTCCATTAGCTTCTGTTGAGACAGATATATAGATAGATAGCCAAACAAACATATGGATGAGCATAGTAAACATTTGATTGTGAAAATTCAATTGATAGTGGTAATCATTTGTTTGTGTGTGTGTGTTTGTGTTTTTGTTTTCTTCCAGGATGCTGAAGGCCATTGGCTATCTCTAAGTCTACTAAAATGTTCTGGCACCAGAGCACAGCAATAAATCTTCTGGAATGACATTGAAAAAGTGCACTAGAAAGAGCAAAATTAGTTCTCGAGCATGCTGATAGAATGGGCTGTAAAAGATACCTGACCCCAAAAGATATTGTTGAAGGCTCACCAAATCTAAATCTTGCATTTGTTGCACATATATTCCAGAAAAGGTATGGACTACCTGCCGCTCCATTGACTGAACAATATTTATTTAACATAAGTTGCATAGAAAAATCAGCCAACATGGGCTGGTAGGTTTTAAAAACTTTCAAGAGTTAAAGTCAACCCCACTAGTGATATAGAGAATGATTTCTCAATGTTTCTTTCAATCCCTTCTTCATTATCTAAGAGTCTAGGTGTTGCTCCATCTTAGAAAGGCTACCTTAATGACAGTATGCTGACTCTTTATTACCAATTGGACCTGTGGACTTTGTGGATTTGATAACAAACTACTTGATTAAATATATTGGTAATAAAAAGCATTTCTAGGGTGTACTGTTATGGAAATAGTATAAATCTACTACATGGTATGGCTTATAATCGACCTCTTTGAACAAAAAATGTTAAATGAGGCTTTAGCAGGACTTGGAGATGGGCACAAATAGAAAATGGCAAAAACTTTACGACACCAAGAGACTCAATGGTCCCCACCCCACACTTGCATTGGCCAATGCCCCACACTCACAATAGCCAGTGCAAATTACTCAACAAAATCTAACCCCAATATCCTTACACACAAACACATAACCTCAAGCATAGAAACTCCTAGTACAGTTCTATGTGCACCCCTATCCTTCAGAGCCACCCCTTGAATCTCTGGTAAGATTTGGGTTATTTGGGTGATCAAGTGTATACAAAGTCCATGAGCTGGGGATAACTATTAGAGTTAGTTCTCTTGTAATACTAACCATGAATGTTTACCATATTTGACATATATGCTTTGAACAATTAACATGTACACATATCTCATGTTATGAATAATGCTTTTCTACCAAATAGGTAACCATTAGACTTCTCAACTCATTAATAACCATTAACTTTTTTTTTTAAAATCGCTAACATCACCATCTCAATATAACTTGAATTGTTATGAATGAATTGGTAAGTCTATTTGGTAAAACCTTTTTGTACAAAATAACATTTTTATTCAGGCTATTCGCATGAATATAAATTTATTTCTACTTCCCTCTCCTTCCACAAATACAGCATTATAGCTAGTTCTCTACAGCCTATTCTCTACTTACTTAGGCAAGCATTGAGTACATCCAATTAATGATTGGTTTGTTAATTGTGAGATTGTGTTCCTGTAAGTTATGAACATTTGTCACTTGTCAAGCGCTTAGAAGTTGTTCTCATGTTGTAAAACTAAATCATTCATAGCTCAAACATATATGTTTTGCTTTCAAATTTTATTTTCTTATTGTTGTTAATTACCTATTCTAGTCTCTAGTTTGGTTTGAAGGATTCTTTTCTTATTTTAATCTTGGTCAAACCATAAAATAGTTGTAGAATCTTGATGTTAATGTAACAAATACTGTCAATTTAATGCTCTATCTGTGCATCCTGAACTTAACTTAATCCCTGTGTGTAGAAATGGATTATCTTCACAGATGAAGCAAATATCTTTTCTGGAATCAATGCCAGATGATGCACAAATTTCTAGAGAAGAAAGATCATTTCGATTGTGGATCAACAGTCTTGGGATTTCAACTTATATAAATAATGTGTTTGAAGATCTTAGAGATGGGTAAATCATCTCTATCTTGTCTTTTCTATTAGTTATTTTTTTTAAACCAAATGGTGACATGCTTCTATAATAAGTGATCTAGTTGGCAAATTCTGGCCATGCTAATACTTCATTGTATATCTTTGTAGATGGGTCCTTCTTGAGGCCATTGATAAAGCCTCACCTGGGGTAGTCTGTTGGAAGTTTGCCAATAAACCTCCTATCAAAATGCCATTCAGAAAAGTGGAAAATTGTAATCAGGTTGTAAAAATAGGAAAGCAATTGAAATTTTCTCTTGTTAATGTCGCGGGGAATGATATTGTTCAAGGAAACAAGAAATTAATATTAGGTAAGCTTCCATACATGCACTCCAAATTTTATGCATGTACCTTAATCCTGATTGGGCATGCGCCTGAAAAATATAATCTAGGAACTTGTTTTTTGGAAATAGATTGATTGTTGAAACCTATTTGGATTTAGTTTGGAAGCCCAACCTCAAATCATCATATAGTATCAGTAGTTTATAATGATAATGCCTTAAATTTCCATTATTCTTCTGACAAATATGATATTTTTTCAGCATTTTTGTGGCAATTAATGCGATACAACATCCTCCAACTTCTAAAGAACTTGAAATTTCATTCTCATGGAAAAGAGATTACAGATGCAGATATTCTGAAATGGGCAAATTGCAAAGTTAAAGATTCAGGAAGACACTCTCGAATGGAGAGTTTCAAGGTATTATACATTTCTGATTGTACCATTGAGATGTATGTTTGTTCTTCACAAACTGAACTTAAAAATTTACTTGTGGAACATGGAGACTGCTTCATATTTTAACCAAAAGAAGTATGCCATTTAGGATTTATTTTACATCATTCACCCAGATCTTGAGTTTATTTTTGTTAGATGTAAACCAAACAAAGCAACGAATGAAAAGAAGAGAAATAGGAATTTTTTGATGGATCTAGAATTAGATTATAATGGAGGTACCTACACCCTCATAAAGAGAGCAAAAGGATGAGGGTTGCCAACATAATCTCAAAAGACATTTATCACCCTTGTAAACTGAGCTAAAGAAATCACCTAATAAATGACATAATACCACTTAAACAATTTTGACCCTATTCTATTTATCCATTGGGATTCCTTCAGGATATTTTGAAGCCTTGTCTGGTCAAACCAGGTCTTAGAAAAAGCTCAGTTCCTTTGGTTTTATTTCAGCAAGGGCTTATGTAATGTTAGGACAGCTACCATAAAATAATGATGATAATGATGATGATGATGATGATGATGATGATGTTGGATGGATAATATTGGTTTGTCTATCTTGTTTATCTTGTATCCAGTATTTCTTGGAACTGCATAATGTTTTGGGAGGGAAAATGAGTTGCAGCTTGTTACTTAGCAATTATCCAACTTCTTTAATGGTGAAGCCAAATATAAAGCATTAGTTTTGTTACCTTATTCTGATCTTTATTGCCTCTTATATGTGCTTGCATCTATTAAGAATAGAGAATATGAATATGTCAATGTTGCTAAAGTGCAAAACCCTGAGCATATATAAAGGTTCAATATAGGATAGTCACCCTATATCAGGATACCACTATATAAAATAACAATCTGATTTAGAGAACAACCTAATGTAATAGAGAGTTATATGGTAACAATAATATGTTCAACAACTTTACACAATATTTCAACTATTATCTTGTGTGGTGATTGGTGATAGCCTTTCTTAAACTGCAGGACAAAAAACTCTCCAATGGCATTTTCTTCCTTGAGTTGCTCACTTCTGTGGAGCCTCAAGTTGTGAATTGGAGTCTTGTGACTAGAGGAGACAGTGGTAAGCTATGTCAAATTCCCTTGGAGGCAGTCCTGTATTTATTTGTGTTGTTTTATGGTCGGTTTTCATATCCTATTATGATCCAGCATTAAATTTTAATATGATTTAGGTAAAGATCAACGATAAAGTCACCTAGATTTTTGATAGATCTTACTTACCAGGAAAGGAATTGCATCTCTTGATTTCCAAGCATTAAGCGCCAATCCTAACTAAGACTCTGAGTCCTAACAATTGTCTAAGCTGGTTCCCATAGTGTTGAATTATTATCTGATAACCCAAATGCCAAATCCACAAGTTTAGTTCTGTTTTAGAAGATCCTGCATCAAAAACCTGTTACATTTGGTGATATGCATGCTTTCTAGAATGTTGCAAAGACTATTGGTATGCTTTTTAAATGCAAAACAATCCTGATAGGCTTCTGCACCTGGTTGCATTGGTAGACAGAGCTGTGGCAGTCTGTAACTAGAGTTATGCTAGATTTCACAATGGTGGAAGCTAGGAAGTTCATTGTAAAACATCATGATGGAAGTTTCCAGGACTGTAGATGGATGCCAAGTCCATTAGTATCTTGTAAGTTGCCAAGTCCATTAGTTTCTTGTAATTTACAAGATACTAATACACACCGCATTAGTATCTTGTAAGTTGCCATGCTGGGAGTTTCCAAGACAGGTAGATGGATACCAAGTCCATTGCTGCAAAATATGTTTTGCATAAGTTGCAGATTGACTGCTAAAAGAAGCGGTTAGATTTAACAAATCCACTTGGTAGCAAGGAGTTTAATTAGAAGGGTTCTGCTAGTTAGCACTTGACTTCCATTAATAAGGTTATAGTTCTTGGTCTTGGTGTCTACCAATAAGATTATCTACCTCTGTGAAATCGTGAGTAAGAAGTTTCTACACGACTGCTTTCTCTCCAGATGATAAGAACCTGGTAAACCTATTCTTCTTAACTTTTGAGCTTCATCTTTCTCTGTTTTCCATATGTTCATCTCAATATTGTTACTGTGGGACCCTTTCAGTACCTAGTGGGGAGTAGGGCTGTCAAACGATTAAGCTGTTCGTGAGCAGATCGAGATCGACTCCGTAAAAGCTCGAACTCGGCTTGGAATTTCGAGCTGAGCTCAAGCTTCAATTTCGAGCTCGAATTTAATTTCGAGCCGAGTCGAGCTCGATCAAGCTCAACTTGAAAGCTCGAAATATTAATATATAATATTAATATTAATAAATATTAATGTATAATATAATATATAAATAAATATTTAATATTTAGTATTAATTTATAAATAAGTTTTTTATTTCAAGCTTAATCGAGCCGAGTTCGAGGTTTCAAAATTATAATTAAGTTCTGAATTTTAAGCTGAATCGAGTCGAGCTTGAGCTTTCGAAATTAAAATCGAGCCGAGCATGTTTTTTTGATGCGTAAAAGTAATTGACTCTTGCAAAACAGTGCTAAAATATAAGCATGCAATCTTTGGTTTAACGCAGATGAAGAGAAACGGATGAATGCCACTTATATTATCTCTGTGGCGAGGAAGCTTGGATGTTCTATTTTCTTACTCCCCGAAGACATATTGGAGGTAAATTGGCTGATTCTATTAAAATAAAAGCTTCTAATTTAGAAGTTTCTTTTGTCTACTTCTTGTTATATGTGAAAAAATTATTTTTGATAAAGGGATTAAAAAATGTTTCGTTTTTCAAAAAGTATTTTCTTTGGTAGATTTCATAAGATTTTGAAATGTATATCATCAAGTAAACATATTGAATTTTACTAATTTTTCTACATTACTACTCTTTATTCTATGCATTTAATTTTCTCTGAATTTAACTAAATGTAAAATAAATATATCTCAATCTTGATTGAGTTATCCCATCAATTGTTGTGTCATTAACAACCATTGGTTTTCAATTGCAATTCTTAAAAATACAAGTAATTTGACATGAATTAATTGTGAATGTTTTTTGGGTTCATGCATGCCATATTCATGATAAGTTTAGTATTCCATGAATGTTTCTCAGTATTGCATGACTACAAACAACATGAACTAATTAAATATTAAAACTCTCAGGGATAATACAATTAATTTTTTCAAAGAAAAAACCTCGCCCAATATTTTAAAATCAAAATGTACACATGATGGTGTTTTTGCCAATTTAATGCCAAATTTGTTTTAGTTTGGTTATTTACTATGAATGTTTAAAGATAATCATATACTATTTATTTGATTCAGCTTAAGAGATCTATCTAAACAAACATCACATTCATGGACTTTGATCTATATTTAAATTTTTTTAATTCTCATCATTGTGATTTGAGATTATAAGTTTTTCTTTTCTTTTGCATCTATGATATATACTAATTCTTTTAATAATGTTATTAAATATAGTTTTTAATAGTAACACTATAGTGATATATTAAAAATACTAAACATAATTAAATTTTAAACAATCAAATATCAACCATTAGGATATTTTTGTTTATGAGAACTCTAATAAAAACAACACTTGATTCTAGTCAATCACATAAACCACATTGGTCGTGATTTTGAAGAAAATAATCATGTGATCTTGGAACAATTAACCATGGATGTAATGCTGGTTAAACCAATACCTAATCCTTTTTACCACATGTTTAATGATCTATCTTTTTTGAAGTTTTACCTAAACAAGCAAGCATAGATGAGTAACCATCCACATCTCTTAGGTTTCACATGCAATGGATTATAAGATAAAAGATTGGCATAGAATGAAAGGGAATGACTGAATAATTAAAGCAACATTCTTTTGATTTTCATTTAATATACTTATGATGTAATGACATGAAACTTTTAGGTTCTGAACCAACGATCTCTTTGAGAGTAGGTAACTAATATGTTTTATTATATAGTTCCATTGTTTACCTACTCACATCATGTTATCCATTGTGGGACAATGTTGGATTCTTCTGATTTCAAGATAAATTCTCTGAAAAAGAGAAGTTCAGTAAGAATTACTAGTTATAAGCATTCCCTTAATAACATGATAAATGATAATTAACTTTTTTTGTAAATAAAAATCAGAGACAGAGGAAGAAAGATATGTCGAAAGTCTTCATATATACTCGATTATTTTCAATGACGTGTGGCTCATCAATTTTATTTTTCTTATTTTTATATAATCGTATTATACTATTTTTTTTCTCCTTTCTTTTCTTTGGAGTTTTATATTTTATGTAAGCTGAAACCTTCATCCAACAAGAACAAACTTTCAGACATATGATGGGAATGAGAAGTTTCAAACATTCTTTCTCTTTACCTCTCAATCTTATCTTTGGTTTATGTAGTTAATTATCATGAAATAAATAAGGTTGGAAATAGAGAACAAGGAGTTAAAAAAAACAATGAATTGTAATTGGATGATGTATGTTTCATCAGGTAATCAGAAGATGATGCTTACACTGACAGCAAGCATCATGTATTGGCATTTGAGGAGGCCAGTCGAAGACCGATCCGTGTCCTCTGACAGTGACAATGGGAGTTCATCTGAGACCATCTCAAACTCAAACATCTAATTTATCTCAAGATCAGAGTCATCTACCGATGATACTTTGAGCAGATAGTTGCAGCTATCCTGATGACTACCTAATTGATCGACTAATGTATATTCTCTAATCAGTTATTACAGATGTTCAGAACAGCTGATACATATCAGTTGTGACTAAACCAGAGTACGTAGCATAGCTCTTTTGCTTTGATGTATCAAGCATGCAGAAATAGGTGGGTTTTACTCACTGCATTCTGATAATGTATTGAATGTACACACTAACAAAAATGTGGGCTGTTTGATTTGTCAGTAGTTTTCCCAGGCATCCCTGATCCAATACTTTCATGAGGATAATCAGGTGGGATTTCTTTTGCTTGCTATGATTGAGTAAATCCTTTATTTTTCAACTCCTTCCCGAGTATGGTAGATCTGTAGGCAATGAGGAAGAGTAATTTGCATAGAAATCTTCAAGAAAAATAAGGGATATTTGTGGAGAAATCAAAGGTTTTTTAAGGCAGAACTAGGTTTTTCTAGAATTATAGAACAAGGAGATCCTCTATCTCCGCTCTACTCCAAATCCATTACATTAGGGCATATATATCTTTACAACCAAAAGTCTCGAAATTCTACAATATTACAAAACATACCACACACATAAAGATGAATTAATTCTTAACACTCCCTCTTAATTTATATTTTTTATTCCCAACAATTTTCTAAAGTATTGAAATTTATTCCTTGGAAGAGCTTTAGTGAAATATCAACAACTTGATCTTCGGTTTTGAGATATTAGATTTCTACTTCATCTTCAATTGCATCTCTAATGAAGTGATACTTCATAGCAATATGTTTCGTTGGGCTATGATATACTAGATTTGTCATACATAAGTGGAGTTGCTTCTTTTTGTAGTTCACCAATGTCTTCCAATATTCTTCTCAACCATATTGCTTGTGAGATAGCCATTGAAGCGGACACATATTCTACTTTTGGCGGAGGAGAGTGTAGCCTTCTCTTGCTCCCTTAAAAGTCTATGTAAACACACTCGACCCAAGATAGAATGCATAAACGGAGTTGTTTTTCATGCCATCAATGCTTCCAAAGATGATCACTATCACAAAATCCAACTAATTTGATACAAAAACATGTATCTCATAAGAGAGATGTCATAGTCAACCGTACCTTGGATGTATCTCAATATCCTTATTGCTGCTCCAAAATGAATTTGACTTGGCTTGGCCATGAACCTTTGGCAACAAATTTTTAGTAAACATAATATTTGGTCCTGCTTGATCCTAAATATGACAAACTCTGATCAAAATTCTATAGAGTGCCATCAACCTCTTTAGAACCATCATTTTTGGAATACTTTTCATTTTGCATTCATGGGTGTGTGTCAATAGGCTTACAATCCTTCATGTTGAACCTCTCAAGAAGACTTATAGCATATTTTTTGAGAAATAAATACATCATCTTCATTTTGACTAAGTTCAATTCCCAAGAAATAATGTTGAAGACCCATATTACTCATTTCATACTTGTTCATCATATCTCTTCCGCAAATCTTCAATCATATTCTCATCATTCCCAATGAACACTAAATCATCAACATCAAGAGAGATAATGAGAGCATTGGATTTACCTTGAGTTTTCTCACATACAATGTTGGCTCACTCTTGCTTCTTTGAAAATCAAAAGTATGCATCAATTTCACTATACCACGCCTTGGTACTTGCCTCGAGGCCATATAATGTCTTCTTCAACTTGTATACTTTTGCTTCTTTACCTTAAACAAACGGGCCTTGAAGTTGTTGTTGTTAGCTCATTAGGGAGAGATATTTTTATTAGGTATATGCTTCATGTTTAGGGCTAAATATGTGCATGTTTAGTCCTAATTCTTATAGATTGTAGAACTTGTGTTAGCTCACTCGGATTATGTATGTTTTAAAGAAATTTTGATAATTATGCGTATTAATTCGAGTTATGTATGATTGTCACTGGAAAGGCTGATTTTCGGCCTCCACAATGAACTACCAACTAGGAGGATGTCATGAGCAAAAGCAAAATGAGCCGCGATTAAGCAAGTCTTCACCAGGCGATTATGACAAGCAGGAGATGTGTCCTTCCTCGTGGAGAGATGCGCCTTTGATTCCGCATACAGCCACCGATAGAGTCCGGATTTTATGCGGGCGCGCCTTTTGGCTTTCATAAGACGCTGCGTTAACGCTGCAGAAAGTAGCCCAAGCCGCATGAGTGATTTCCGATGTGTCGCTCCTCAAGGAGGGATGCGCGCCGCAGATTTTGGCTATATAAGAGAATGTTGCACCCTAGGTTATTATCTCGCCTTGACGATAGAGGCGCTACTTCAAAGTATGCGCGATGAGTAGGCGTAGCATTGAGGGGCTTCACCAAAGGCCGAACCGACGCATTCGAAAGCCTCAAGGCTATCTTTGGGAAGAGAGGGCTTCACAATAAGGGCTAAGATCCGCATATTCTTGCATTATCTTTTAATTTTAGTCCTTGTATCTTAATCATGAATGCTACATTGTATGAATGCTTTGATTTGTTTGTTATGAGCATTATGATGATAGTAGGCTAGAACTTTTTCTAGGGTTGTATGGTGATGTGGACATGAGCATCAATTTTATCTCTTGATTATATGGTTTGTTGGTTGATGTATTGTAAAATCCGAATATTTTAGGAAATTATTTTTCCTAGTTATTTTCCTTAATTTTTGGTTAATAAAAGGAAAATCCCCATGGTTTGATTTAATTGAATTCTTTATGGAATGAAGATTAATTTTAAATTTTTTTAATTTATTAGTTAATTAAAGAAGTTCCCCATATTTGAAATTAAGTGGGTTTTATGTGGAAAGAAGAATTTTATTGGTTAGTTCCCTAATTAGGGTTAAATGGGTCATCGGGGATCTTTCGGTAATTACAAAAAAAGGTAAGGACTTAGACGCAAAAAAGGCATGGATGGATGGATATATAGGTAATGTTAGGATCAGCCACCCATAATACCGATGTACAGCTCCCATATCATATATATATATATATATATATATATATATATATATATATATATATATGTTATGAAATATTTAAAAGAATGAATGTCCATTACGTTACCCTTACCCTTTATTTCTTAACTCCCCTTTTCTTATAGTTTCATTTGCCCAAAAGGTTACCATTCTCTCTTGTAATTCCTATACATATGTGATTGTATCTAAGGAATTGTATAACAACAAGAACAACAACAAGAAGAAAAGCTTCCTTCTACTTTCTCTTATCTTGCTCTCCTTTTGCCTTACTTTTCTTTGTTATTTTCTATAGTTTTTATAACACGTTATCAAAGACGCTTTTGTTCTCCACAAGCAACAATTCCTTATTTGTTCTTCTTCGTGTGAACCGGATTCACTACCGCCCTCGTGGTCATAGTCTTGTCGAAGGATCCTTTTCTAGTAACCTCTACGTGCGGTAATTATATTCATAACTTTTTTGAATTTGCATTCTTATATATATAAGAGAAAAGCTCTATTATCTTTTTACAATTTTCATAAAAAAATTACAACATGAAGCTAAAAGGGTAAGCAAGACTTGAAGTCCTCGTGTACATCAATAAGGCGCTCAAGCCTTAAATCCAAGTATTTATTTCATAATTTGGCTTCATGATCAATACAAGACCTGAAGTCTTGTGCAAATAAATAAGGTTTGAAGCCTTAAACACAAAAAGATTGATTTCATAATTTGAAAGAGGGTGCTTGCTATATATGTCGCAGAAAGACCATTGGTCACGTGCACTGCCGCAGACGCACCAAACATCTTGTTGACTGACATCTTGGTCTACTAACCTCTATGGCATTCAATCGAACTCAATGGTGGTGATCTATGCTCCAGCGTATTAAACGTAAACAACACACACCATTTTGAGAAATGAAATCTATTTTCTACTCTGATGTCATGTTGAGGCTAATATCAACATCATGTTTGGTACCACAAATTTAATAGACAACTCCGAAGAGCATATATCATGTTCCCTCGAAGGAACTAAATTCATTATTAGGGATGCTGTTTTCCGCCAGATCACAAACGTAAACTTACTCAATTTTATAGATATTCGATAGAGTGGTTATTGATATGGAGTAAAAAGAAAGGCACTGATCGTGTACCTGTCGTACATTGAAGCACCTTGTCAATCTTTATCAAGCACCAATAAAAGAAAAAAGAATTATTGAAAATTCATGGGGGCATCAATTAAAGAACCAGAAGCTTCTGTTATCAAGTGAATTTTCATGTGTGCTTTATATTTATTTTGCGTAATATATGGATATATCGCTAAATCTATGGTTGGATTTGAACATCAAAGATGAGGATGTATGCTCTTTGTTGATAGTCGCGACAACGCACTCAATATTTAAAAGCAAGAAATATTTTTCTCATTTAATAATGGGTAAAACCAATGTCAATACAATATCTAAAAGATAAATTTGATTGAAGGCTCCAGAAGAGCAAATATATTGTTTCCTGGAGAAACAAAATTTATTATAACTGATGCATTATATTCTCCAAAGTCCCAATGAAATTTATTGAGTTTTAAAGATGTACGTCTTAATGGATATCATATAAAGACGTTGAATGTGGGAAACAAAGAATATTTATATATAACTGCTATTACTTCAAGTAATAAGCAAGTATTGGAGAAATTGCCCGCATTCTCATCTGGCCTTTATTATACATATATTTGAACGATTGAAGCTATCATAAGCCAGAAGTTTACTGACTCAAATGAATTTATTCTATGGCATCATCTGTTAGGCCATCCTGGATCAATAATGATGCGTAAAATAATTGAAAACTCAAATGGACATCCATTGAAGAACCTGAAGATTCTTCAATCAAATGAATTTTCATGTCCATCATGCTCTCAAGGCAAATTGATTATCCGCCCATCACCAAATAAAATTGGAAAAATTGGGACTGAATCTCCTATGTTTTTAGAGAGAATTCATGGTGATATATGTGGACCAATTCATCCACAATGTGGGCTATTTAAGTATTTTATGGTATTAATTGACGCATCAACGAGATGGTCTCATGTTTGCTTATTATCAACTCGAAACCTGGCGTTTTCGAGGTTATTGGCTCAAATTATTCGATTACGAGCACATTTTCCTGATTATGTCATTAAGACAATACGGGTTGATAATACCGGTGAATTTACATCTCAAGCATTTGATGAATACTGCATGTTCATTGGAATAAAAGTTGAACATCCTATTGCTCATGTTCATACTCAAAATGGCTTGGCGTAATCATTTATAAAGTGCGCTCAATTAATTGCGGACCTTTGTTAATGAAAACAAAGCTTCCGGTCTATGCTTGGGGACATGCAATTTTACATGCCGCATCACTTGTGCGCATAGGGCCAACAAGTTATCAAAATTCTCCCCCCTTCAATTGGTTTCTGGGCAAGAACCAAATATATCCCATTTGAGAATTTTTGGGTGTGGAGTATATGTCCCAATTGCTCCCCCACAAAGGACTAAAATGGGTCCCCAAAGAAGATTATGGATATATATTGGATATGAATCCCCTTCTATTATTAAATATCTTGAGCCAATGACAGGGGATGTTTTCATGGCTTGATTTGCCGACTGTCATTTTGATGAGACAATTTTTCCAACATTAGGGGGAGAAAATGGAAAAATGAAAATGTTGGAAAAAGAAATTACATGGAATGCTCTGGGTTTAAATCATCTTGATCCTCGCACAAAACAATGTGAACCGAAGTTCAACTTAATAATTCATTTACAATGAAGTTTGCATATCAACTATCTGGATGCATTCTCCTGATCCAAAAGGATAACAAAATCACATAATATACCAACGGAAAATGCCCCTATTAGAATTGATGTCCCGTAGGACCTTCTATAACAAAATGAATCTAAAGTACGTGCCTAAGCATGGAAGACCAAATTTCCGTTCAAAAGATAAAAATCCTCGAAAAGAAAAGAGGAACAAAAGATCATGCATGCCATAAAGAAAAGGCCGATAAAAGCGGATATTGAAATAAACGATAACAAACTTCCGTAAGAAGTTCAAGATCACCCAAATTGATGAGGAAAAATCGTGAAATTTCCATAAATTATGTCTCGTGATGGAAAACAATGGGATAGAAAAGAAACAATCATTGACAATATCTTTTGCATATAATTTGGCAGCTTGATCTTTTGAAAGAAAATGAAGATTCCGAGCCTAAATCTATCGAGAGGAATGTCGAAAAGAAAAGATTGGCCAATGGAAAAATGCAATCTAGGCAGAGTTAAAGCTGCCTCATGAAACGAAGCGTTGAACCCATAACTAAAACACACGAAGATGTTAAACCCAGTTGGATACAAATGGGTATTTGTGCGACAAATCTAAACGAGAAAAAATGAAATTGTTAGATATAAAGCAAGGCTTGTTGCACAAGGGTTTTCACAAAGACCCTATTGATGACTATGAAGAAACGTACTCCCACAATGGATACGATCACATTTCATTATCTAATTAGCCTTTTGCATAATGAAAGATTACAAAATGCACGCTTAATGGATGTTGTTATCGCATACTTATATGGCAAGTCGGATAATAATATATACATGAAAGTCCTGTGAAGGACTTAAGATGCACTCAAGCATGTAATTCAAAAATCCCTAGGGACATGTATTCAATTAAGTTACAAAAGATCTTTATATGGTTTGAAACACTCGGGCGTATGTGGTATCATCGCCTCGCGTGAATATTTGTTAAATAAGGGTATAAGAATGACCCTATTTGCCCATGTGGTGTTCACAAAAAGAAATCCGTAAAGGATTCGTGATAATTGGGGTATATGTTGATGATTTAAATATAATTGGAACTCAAGAGCTTCCAATTCATCGCTGGATTATTTGAAAAGAATTTGAAATGAAAAGATCCGGGGGAACAACAAAATTTTGTTTTCCGTCATAGCTCGAACACTTAGAGGGTTGTATTTTTATCCACCAATCAACATACATACGTAAAGGGTTTTGCAAAGATTTAATATGGATAAAGCATATCCATTAACAAGCCCAATGGTTATTCGATCCTTGACATCCATAAAGACCCTTTTTGACCTCGAGAAGATAACGAAGAATTACTTGGTCCGTATACGTGATCTTAGTGCAATTGGTGCCTTGATGTATCTTGCTAACTGTATTTCGGATATAGCTTTTGCTATAAATTCTATTATCAAGATTCAGCCTTACTGCACCAACACGGAGACATTGGAATGGTATTAAACATATACTACGCTATCTTTTGAGGAACAATTGATATGGGTTTATTTTATACACATGAACTAGAAGGGCAATTAATTGGATATGCAGATGCTGGTTATTTATCCGACCCAAGACAAAGCCCGATCACAAAACCGGTTATGTATTTACACATGGGGATCGACCATATCTTGGCGTTCTATGAAGCAAACCATAGTCAAGCTACTTCTTCAAATCATGCAGAAATACTTGCAATTCACGAAGCAAGTCGTGAATGTGTTTGGCTAAGATCAATGACACACCATATTCAAGAAACTTGTGGCTTGTTGTCCCAAAAGGACACACCAACAGTATTATATGAAGATAATGCAGCTTGTATGGCTCAATTGAAAGGAGGATTCATTAAAGGCGACAGAACAAAACATATATCACCGAAGTTATTTTTCACACATGATGAGAAAAATAGTGATATTAATATTCAGAAAATACAATCCAGTGAAAATCCTGCAGATTTATTCACTAAGGCATTACCCACTTCAACTTTTGAGAAATTTGTTCGCAAGATTGGGATGCGTCGCCTCAGGATCTTGATAAATGTCCTCTCTTCAAATGGGGAGTCATATAATGCTGTTGTACTCTTTTTCCTTCGTCATGGTTTTGTCCCACTCCTGACAAAGTTTTAATGAGGCAGCACAGGAAATGTATATCAGGAAAGCTGTACTCTTTTTCCTTCACTAGGATTTTTTCCCACTGGGTTTTTTCCAAGTAAGGTTTTAACAAGGCATTCCTATACAATGGGCGATTCAAAGAGTGTTATGAAATATTTAAAAGAATGAATGTCCATTACGTTACCCTTACCCTTTATTTCTTAACTCCCTTTTCTTATCGTTTCATTTGCCCAAAAAGGTTACCATTCTCTCTTGTAATTCCTATATATATGTGATTGTATCCAAGGAATTGTATAACAACAAGAACAACAATAAGAAGAAAAGCTTCCTTCTACTTCCTGTTATCTTGCGCTCCTTTTGCCTTACTTTTCTTTATTACTTCCTATAGCTTTTATAACAATATATATATATATATATATATATATATATATATATATATATATATATATATATATATATATATATATTAGATCATATTTACTATATAGAAGGTAGCCTTACTACTATTCAAGTAAAGCGCCTCATTTTCACTTCATTTTGAGAGTGTTGTTTACTAATCCAACCGTATGGATGGAAAGAACATCGAAAAATAAAAGAACATGTCAATTTTCATATAATTTGGTGACCGTATGATCATTCATCTTAAAGGGTGAAAATTCAACCCGTTAAGATTTCTATAAATTTTCACTCGTTAAGATAAATGATCATACGGTCACCAAATTGTTTGAAAATCGACATGTTCTCTTATTTTTCGATATTCTTTCCATCCGTACGGTTGGAAACCCTAAAAACACTCTCAGAATGTGTAAAAATGAGGCGACCTTACTTTAATAGTAGTAAGGCCGACCTCATAGTAACATGACCCTATATGTATTTATGTATATTTTTGTTTTTATTTTTTTTACACATATGTAATTATTATAGATATGTATAGATATATAACTGAATTTTCAGGATAAGATAATTTAAAAAGTAGATATATGTATATATATATATATATATGTATGAGAGCTGTTAGGATCAACCTACTGCATTTGGCAAATGGGCCTAATCCTCACAAATTTATATATATATATATATATATATATATATATATATGAGATTCATACAAAGAAAATATAAAAAAAAATGATGATTGATGGATGTGATATTATATATATATATATATATATATATATATATATATATATATATATATATATATATATTAATTATGTAGATGAGATTCGGATAAAGAAAATATAAAAGAGAATGATTGATGGATGTGATACCTTTTATTATATATAGGGAAAATTATTTTTCAGTCCCTGACTGTTTACTTTCTGACTTTTCAGTCTCTCTGACAAAACATTAAACTTTTCAGTCCTTCCTTTTAAAATGAATTACTTTTAGGTCCCTGCCGTAACCTTTACCGGTTACTTTTTTATTAAAACCCCAAAATACCCTCTTTTCCTCTGCCTCAAAATTCACATTTTTGGCTGAAAGGACAGGGAGCATGTAGCCAGCTTTTGTACTTCCATTCTTGCAAAAGAAACGAAGCCTCATCTCCTCCTTCCTGTCTTCTCCTTCCTTTCTTCTCCTTCATTTCTTCTCCTTCCTTTCTTCTTTTGCAGAGCAATTGGGTTATGTTTTTAGTTTTGTAGAGAAGTTACGACGTAACTGAGTCCGGAGCGCCAACAGATTAGGTGGGAGAGTCTTGCAAAGGCAAACAACCAAGGTAGATCCACTTTCTCATTGTTTTTTCATGGCTTGTGTCATATAATATTTGTGCTTATGTGCAACATTTTGCAATCGTTCGAGAAGAATATGGTCGACCTTATTGTGGACACAGGTAATGTAATAGTTGGCGACGAGTATTGGTATTCGATTCCAATGTAATTTACTGTCTTTATTATCTGGCAATGTAAGCCTTTAGTATGTGCTTGTTATTTCTCGCAACCGTGTATTACAAACACGTAAGCATTTACAATTTTCTTTAAGTCTTTAGAATTGCTCTTATCTCTTTATTATCGAACAAATGTCTTTAGTATTTGTTTTATCTCTTTATTATCGACCGTAAAGCTTTAGTATTTATATTATCTATTTTTTATTTTCTGAGTAAAGTGTTTAACACTGATTGTATATGCTTAGTATTAAGGCCGCTTGCTTTAGTATTGTCTTACTTAAAAGAATCTTCTTTCAATCATCAGGGACCCTCTAGCCGAGAGCATGTCCTTGAACATTGTGGGTTCTTCTCAATATCATGAGATTGCAGTGCTCAGAGTCGGCGAACGATTTGAAAACATGGAACACTTTAGGGATGTCCTCCGTGACTTTGCTATCAAAAAGAAATTTGACTTTATGTTCATTAAAAATGACATAGAAAGGGTGACGGCCAGATGTGCCAAGGCAGACTTCAATTGGAGGGTCCATGCTTCTCGAGACGGAAATCTGCAAACCTTTCGAATAAATACATTGCAGCCCACACATGTGTGTGGTGGTGGTATCGGGACAAGTTCCCACCCGAAAGCATCCAAAAAATGGGTTTGCGGTCGTGTGATCCAGAAGCTCAAGGATCATCCCTTGTATAGGGTCGTTGACATTCAACGGGATATTTTGCGAGAGCATGACGTGTGTCTTCCGTACAAGCAAGCATGGATGGGAAAAGAGGTTGCTCGAAGCACTCTCCATGGGAGTGAGGTACAGAGCTACGATTTGTTGTTATGGTATGCAGAAAAGGTGTTGACGACAAATCCCTGTAGCGTTGCCGTAACTGACAGTGATGGCTAGCGATTCAGACTTTTTTTTTGTTTCCGCGCTTGTGTTGTCGGCTTCAAGTTGGGTTTCAGGTCGTTGTTGTTCGTTGATGGAACACATTTGCTTGGGAAATACGGTGGCATCTTGTTAGGAGAGACGAGCAAAGACGGCAGAATCTAGGATTCTTTTCACGCCCCATTCGCCATAAAGCGACAAATGAAATCGACGCATAATTGGACTTGGTTCCTCACCAATCTCAGGGATACAATATATGGTGATGACGATTATGACAAGTGCATTACATTCGTATCTGACAGATTGAAAGGTCTCGTTAATGGCATCGCAAGGGTATTCCCTTCATCATCTCACACCTATTGTTTGCGACACTTAGAGGTGAACTTCATGAAGGAAAATACTAGCATTAGGAAATCATTGAAGGAGGAGTGTTGGGCCTTCTTTACACGCATCGTATACGCATGTACTGCTAAAGAATTCGATGATGCGGTGAACGACCTTATGGTTGCATTCCACAAAGCCGCACCGTTACTAATCCAAAAAGTCCGATGTGGCCCATTGGTCGAACTATCACATTTAAAAGGGGCAAAGATGGGGTGAGATGTACTCGAAAGTGTCATTTGAGTTATTCCATGCTTGGATCAAGGAGGCGCTACACCTCCCTGGCCGAAATAAATGGTCGACTCAATCAAGTAATATTCACATGTGACTAAAAATCCTTTATTGTTTAGGGATAATCTTCACTATTGCCTCTAACAGCTTTTACTATCGACCTTAAAGCTTTACTTCATTTAGTGTAACTCTTTAGTATCCCGTATAACTTTTTACTATAAGGCCTAAAGCTTTACTATCTAGCTTAAGTCTTTACTATTGAATGGAAAGCTTTATTATTCAGCACAACTCTTTACTATCTTGCTTAAAGCTTTACTTTTTGTTGGAAGATTGATTATCTCTTACAAACGCATACTGTTCACATGTACAAGCTCATGAATATGATGTATGTCCGGTGCGAGCATGTCCGGTGCTGGGGAGCACATCTTTGCCCAGCAATACATCGAAAACTCGAGGATACTATTGAGACGAGCCACTTGCTCCACGTAGGCCGTTCGGACGGTGAGCTATTTGAAGTTATCTAACAGTGCAGCTACACGGTCAATTTGCGGACAAGGACATGCTCTTGCAGACGTTGAGAAGTCTATGGAATACCTTGCACGCAAGCTTAGAGAGGAAGAGAGAAATAAACCGAGTGTTAGAGAGAAAAAATGAGAATAAATAGAGACTCAGAAAGAGAGAGAACAAGGGATAGAGAGAGAAGATATGAAAAACAGGAGAAAGCATGGGGTAGAGAGAGAAGAGAACATGGGGTAGAGAGAGAAGAGAGAGGGCAAGAGGGACAAGAGAGAGAGTTAGAGAGAGACAAAGGCTTTGAGAGAGAAGAGAGAATTAAATCGGATTAGAGAGAGAGAAGAAAGAAGAAATTTTGATTTAGAGAGAGAGAACATGGGATAGAGAGAGAAAAGAGAGAAAAGAGAGGGCTGTAAGGTCTTTTTCTATAAAATGTAACTCTTTTTGTGTAAGAATGGACTGAAAAATAAGTCTTTGAAAAAGGAGGGACTGTATAGGGATACCAAAAGTTATGGGGACTATATAGGGATTTCAAAAGTTTACAGGGACTATATGTTACTTAACTCTTATATATATATGTGTGATTATAGGGGACATGTATGGATAGTTATAATGAGAATATATATATATATATATATATATATATATATATATATATATAGAGAGAGAGAGAGAGAGAGAGAGAGAGAGAGATGTTATAGTCAGACCGACTGTAACACTTTGTATTCCCGGTCGGCTCTCATTTGGCCCCCTTGAGCATGTTTGAAGGATTTCCAACCTTACAGATGGGAAGATCATTTAAAAATAAGATAACATGTCCATTTTCATACAATTTGGTAACAGTTTGGTCCTCCCACTTAACAATTCTTATTTTATATAAATCTGAACAGTCCAGAATTTCAACTGTTAAGTGGGAGGACCAAACAGTAACCAAATTGTATGAAAATGGACATGTTAGCTTATTTTTCGATGATCTTCCCATCCATATGGTTGAAAATTCTTCAAACATGCTTCAGGGCCAAAACGGGAGACGACTGAATGTATTGCATCCAAATCTACCGATAACATCACCTACTACATATATATGTATATATAGTAGGAAATATATATAAATAAGAGACAACGTGTGTATGAGTGCAAGAGGATTTTTATATCATAGTAAAAGGAAGCGGTTTGTATGGCTGGAGAATAAAAATGTATATTAAATATATAAAGAGTACATCATTGTTAAGGAACCACGTGTGAAATTGGAATTCTTTTTAAATCACGTGCATGGTGGCAAGGAATGATGGTTGAATGTTTTATTTTGAAACAAACTTGTGATTTTTTTTTAAAAGTGATAAGGTGCTTTTCACCTCCACCAAATACACCGAAAAGTATCAGCCCAAAATTCTTTATCGAGGAGGAGAGGAGATAATGCACGCACGATCATCGTACCCGCCAAAGATAGAAGATTTGATTCTTCGTCAACCGCGATCAAGGGGATCGTAATCCCGTCTAAGCCTTTTCGTGGCTTCTTAGAAGAACGGAGAGCGTGTAAACCCTAGCGCCGTCTTTATTCCTTGAGATAGTCCATCACCGGAGTGTAGCCTCGAGGCGCCGCAAGACTACCAGCCTTCAGTTGTCCATGCGGTGGAGTCTGGAGAGGGTTTGGCTAGCGAGGAGCGTCTTCTTATGAGCATAGAGGGTGTTTGAACCAACGCCGCTACCTGAGCACCATCCCGATAGCATCATGTGCAAGTATAGCCTAGTAAACTCTAGAAAGAAAGTATGAATATGGGTGTAGGACTCTAGTTGGGTTCTCAGGCCATGTTAAGGGGACTAGTTCGGATGTGTGGCTATGCACGAAGTTTTTGGATACTCAAACACTAGCATGGTAGGGTTGCATTGATGTTGGGGTTCTCTGGGATTAGAAGATGAACGGAGGTGTGTATGTTGCTTGAGTCTGGGGAAGAAGGTATTGGTTATTTTAGAGGGTTTGAAAGGACCATAACATCGGGTTCAGACATGAGTAGGGATCTCTGTGATTAGAGTATGACAAGCATGAGCAATATGAACTTGTTTGTATGTGTTTAAGGGTTGGTAATTGAAGGATCATGTATGGATAATTTATAGGTGGTCAGCGTGGAGAAAGGTTGATGATAGGTTGTGGATCTTTGTTGGTACATGGTTGTGGATATCATCATTCGTTTAGTTATAACCTGTGAGAGGTTTAGACGGAGGATAATGGGTACAGGCATGCTTGTGAGTTCCTCTTGAAAAGGATAGGGTGAGAGAGGGTTTGAGACCTTTATAATGTTTGGCTTTGGGTATGATGATGGTGTATAGATAAACTTGCATGAATAAATTGAGGTTTACGGCTCTAGATGATGAGCAACAAGGAGTTCTGAATGGATATGCATGCACACTTTAGAGAGAGAAGTAGTTAGTAGTGCATATATATGAAGCTTGTATGGGTTCATGGATGATCTCTGAGGCTTGCAAGGATTTAGGAGGTTGTGGTGTTAAGTATGGCAGACCTGGCAAGTTTAGGTTATAAGCACAATAAAAGCTAGAAATTTGTGAGAGCTTGCATGGTTTTGTGAGGGTAAATCCGAGAGTTATTCTCAAGAAAATCTTGTGGAATGCCTAGTGTGCCCTTAAGGAGGGGATTGTTGTGTATGTGTGGGGGAATGGTTAGTGTGGTTCATTGATCAAATCTAGGTATGAATCAGATTGATGGTTGGGTGTGGGTTAGTTTGAGATAAATGGTTTGGGTTGAACAACTTCAAGGAAGATGGGTTGGATCAAGTAGATGAATTAGTTAAAGAGGTTGGGTTTAATCTACTTCAAACAAGTTGGTTGGGTTAAGTCAAATTCCAACTAGTCAGGTTGGGTCAAACTAACATAAAAAGGGTTGGGACCATGAGTTAGGTTAGTCAAGTTAGAAGTTGGTTAGTGGCCTGCAGTCTGGCTGTCCTTTTTGAGGGATATCTGGTTCATTTGTAGTTTTCTGATCAGAATGTGTAGGACGCCGTTAGAAAGATAAGGGAAAGCCCTTTCTACCAAATCTTATATCAGTAAGATCAGGTTCCCGGATTAGAAGTTATGAGCAGTTCATTATGACTGCGCAGAATTACCAGAATTCTGCATTAACACTAATGATAATAATAAACCACTTTGTTTTTAGTGAGGGTACTAAGTTATGGTTGTCGTTAATAGATTTGGACATAGAGCGCTGAGCCATGTCAGGAGTGATACGGGCCAGTCGAGCAGACTTTGAATAGAGGTAAGTACTCTTGCCTAGTTTTCACCCATCTTTTGATATTGCTATTTGTTAGCATGCTTTCTTAATTCATGATGATCTGTTGTTGATTTCATACACATACATGTTTCTTTGTATTGCTCCTTCGCTATGTATGCGTATGGTTGATAAGCTAGAGGTAGTGTTTATTGAACACAATCATCCGTTGATTGACACGTGGCCATGGAAACACGTGAGCCTATGCTTCGTCTGGATAGGTGTGTGTAGTTACTATCCTTTTGTTGATTGCTCACTGAGAATGCCCACTTATGACTGGGGCGATGCTGTGGAGACTCGTGGTGCTTGTGTGAAGGCTGGGTAGGTATGCGTCCGCGGAGTATGCGTACTCATTGAGCATAGCCTCCTATTGTCCGACACTTGACCATGGAGACATGCGGTACTTGTGTTGGTCGGGTAGGTGTGTGCAGGTTGAGTTTTGTTCTCAGCCTGGATCAAAGGAGCATGGGGGCTCTGGTTGCAGGACGTGCGGGGACGAGGATACCCCGACATTCTGGTATCTCATGCCAAAGGGGTAGTGAAACTCTAGTTGTCTACCCCTTAGTGGGATGATCACCGGCCAGTAATGCATATGTAAGATCGCTACAAGACTCAAGGGTCTGGATGTGGTAGATTGATGATCGGTGAAATTTGGTTGTTGCTGACCGAGGGACTGTTTGTTGAGCTTGTTCTTGGAATTCTCTTCCAGAGCTTAAGGGCTGTTGTTCGGATGTGAGTCTTTGCCATTGTTATTGATTATGGTAGACTCCTAGGATTTGGATTGTGGGGGGCGTGGCCCTATTTGCTTGATTGATGATTTTTGATATTTTGACATATCTTTTATCATTGTTATGGATTTGGTTTTATTGTGATCCCTGAGGGGTACTTACTAGGCTTTCCTTTCGAAAGCTCACTCCACTTGTTTCCTTTCTCTCTTTCAGGTTCCAAGGAGTAGTTTATTCAGACTCAAGAGCTGCGTGAGGGATTGGGACATCTTAGTAGAGGTTCGAGGACATCAGGTTTTCTTGTGTGTGAGATTGTATTATTGTACCCTTATAAGGCCTAGACTATTGTAGGGTATTTGGACCTTGATTTTTTTTTTTATTGTGACTCTGAGTTATTTCTTATATTTTGTTTGAGATATTTTGGTTATTATTTGTTATCTGCTATGATCACTAAGGCCTTCTATCGGAGTGAGGTGCGCCTCTGCTTGGGTACTGCAGTCGGTTCAATACGCGTGCGAGGGCACGGAGATTAGGTCGGGGTGTGACATGTATGGTGTGCTTGTGACGTGGTTCTTCATAAACAGTCGACGGGTGTCAACAAACCTTTAGTTGCATTAACTTCACTTGTATCCACTTCATCATTGATCCGAAAGGGGATGACATATCTTAGGCTTAATGATATGTGGATGTTAGTGTAGATGGACCATGCATCACAAGGTGTAGACATATATGGTGGATCATCCGTGGTCCGACAAGGTGGAAGGTTCAGTAATGCTTCACTTTACGCCATAGACATATAGGGTAGAGACAGAGGCATATTCCTTAGACATAAGGAATCAACATTTATGCGTCACGCTTATGAAGTCACCTAGATCATCACTAAATAGCCCTTACTATCCAGCCTGACAAACCATCCCTGATCAAGTGAGAAAACCATTATCATGTCTAGACGTAATGCAACCCTAGAGTCTTATCACTGATAGCCCTCTCTGCATTCTTCGTCATGCTTCTCATCTTTCTTTAGGAATTAGTTTTGTTTAAACTAACTCTCCACATATCGATTAGTGAAGGATCATAGTACCTTAGTCGACTCTCACCTTTCATAACTACATACACTCCATGAGGAATTCAACTGTAATTTACTACAGTTTTACTACTTGCTACAAGGCGTGTGCTATGCGTCGCAGGCATAGTGCTTACACTTGCCGACGGTCAACAGTTGCTCCACCAATGCCTCTTCTTTTATTGTACAATTCAAGAATGCCAATTTTACATCAAGTTGATGCAAGTGCTATCCATTTTGAGCATCCAAACAAATGATAGCTCCAATTGTCTCAAGTCTTACCACTGGAGTAAATGTTTCTTGAAAACCAATTCTGAGTTGTTTAGAATAACCTTTTGTGACCAATCTTTACTTTTTCCTTTGAAATAAGCCCTCCGGGTTGAGCTTTGTTTTGAACACCCATTTCACATCAATTATATCTTTGCTTTTGGTCTCTCCACCAACTCCCAAGTGTTGTTTTTCTCAATCACATCTATTTCTTCTTCCATAGCTTTCACCCATGCCTCTTTTTTAATTGCTTCTTCAAAGCTTTTTGGTTCCATCACAAAGAAGTTTCAAATTTTAGCATATACCCCAATGATGTCTCATTCTCCTTGGTGGTGAGCTTGAAGATGAGGAACCTGGATTTGATGGAGAAGTTTGTGATATTTGAGGACTTGTATTTGGAGAAACAACATGTGGAGCTTCATGAGTCTTCATTTTCTTGATTTTGCAATCCTTCTTGAGAGGTGACAACTTGATTTTCTATCCTTTTCTTTTTCCAATCGCACGAAGCCTTCTCATCAAAGATAACATCTATACAAACAACAGCTTTATTCCATTTCAAGCTAAAGAGTCTATAGCCTTTTGATTTTTAGCTATAGCCAACAAATATACAATTTTCACTAGCCGCATCTGGCTTGTGTCTCACTTCTTTTGGAACATGAGCAAAGTAAACACACCCAAATACCTTCAAATGATTCACTGATGGTTTCCTTCTACTTCATGCTTCAAATGGTATTTTATTTTCCAACGCTTTTGTTGGATATCTATTCAATAAGTACACCGCTATATATACCGCTCCACCCCAAAAGAATTGAGACATTTCTTTCTCATGAATCATAGACTTGGCCATCTCCACAATTGTTTTATTCTTTCTTTCCACCACCACGTTTTTCTGAGGTGTGTATCCAACACTCAATTATCTTCTAAAGTTGGTAGAGACAAATGCTCATGCTTACTACCACAAGTGTACATGCCAAACAAGTAATATAATGGACTAAGAAGTTGGGTATCGAATCCACAGGGACTTGTAGGAAGTACTAGTACTAGCTATTTATCTACTATTAACTTGAACAGAGTTGTGATATTTACTAATTTAAGTGCTAAAATTAAGGAAGAGAACTGGAGTCACTATGAAGTGAAAAGCGGGGTGAAATTTAAGGATAATCAGTCAGGAGAAGGGATACTCGGGTATGAATCCCTCTTGTGTTCTTAGCCCAGGATACAGATAATACCTCCTACTTGTTGATCAAATGGGATTAGAAGGGTTCCTATATCACTTTCACTACCACTATCACAGCCGAATTACTAACATTGAGTGGGGTTTTAGGGAACCTATTTCTTAGATAAAATGCGGGAATAAGATATATGAAAGAGTTACTCTCCTTAATGCCCGAGTTCTCAGTACATTCACAGTCCTTTTTATTGACTATTGAGGTAGTTCTAATACGAGGAGGGGTTCGCTTCTTCCCTCGTATAAACCAATTGAATACTAGGGTTGTCGCAACGTAAGCATTCAATGAAATGAATAGACTCAATAAATCTCAATCCACATCAATTAGTCAAACAAGAAAGAGACATTATCATACATTAAACTTAACCCAAGAGTTCATCAATATCCAAGTATCTGAAGGGTTAGTTCCTCATTAGAGAGGAATACATAGCAAATACAATAATGACTAGAGTAAAAGACATAGGACAGTGATACGCTATTCCGAATGCTCTTAGCGAGGACCATTGTGTATACTCCCTTGATGCTCCGTCGTCGTTTATCAAAGCTCCTTGCTCTTGTGTGCCCATTCAAGATGGCTGATTCCTTCTCAGTGGTGGGTGGTGGTGGTGATGTGGGTGATGAGAGCCTCCAAGGGTGGTGAATAGAGTTTGAAAGCTCTCTCTCAAAACCCTAATCTTCAATATTTATAGCCCTCAACGCTATCATGACTGGAATGTAATTTACGATGCGCTTAGACTCAACAGATTAACATTACTGCCTTAAGGGTCCATTATAGACGGGTCTGTCTATATCTTCAAATTTGCTTCTATATGAATGAACGACCCAGTATATTTCACATACGACCCCGTAGATGACCCCGTTGATCATTCGTATTCGTTTACTGAATTAGGCCTGGACCCTTTTTGTTCCATCTTGATTAGACGGTCTCGTCTATGAGTTAGACGGGTCCATCTAGTGTCTGAATTCAGCTCCTTTACTACAGACGGGATTGCTTGTTACCAGACGGGTTCGTCTAGTTCTCTTTTTCAGCTTTATTTGCTGAATCTGATTCAAATCCCTAAGTTTCTCATTGAGTTGCCCCAGTCTTTCCTGATTCACAAAGGTAACACATTTTAAGTACCGGTGGCCTCCAAATCATCAGGATCATATGCTAGGTGTATATAATTATGATAATCAAATATAGCAATTTGAATACTTATTAAACATCCTCACACTTAAGCATTTGCTTGTCCTCAAGCAATTAAAAGAGAAACTAAAGGAATGATAAGTGATTAACCTCTGGCTAAAAGAAAATCAGTTCAGCTCTACTCTAGTTTTACCATCAAATGTGTATTCTCCTACTTTAACCCAGGACTTAGATCAGTTTAGTGACTTGTGCAATAGAGCTATAGACAAAGCTTGTTCACTCCACATGCTATGTTTCTAAGTCCTACAATGGCAAGCATATCTTCAGTAAACTCTTGAGGTTCCTTGGGACTCTAAGTTCAAAACGATTAGCCTATTAATAAAATAAACTCTCTCTCTCTCTGTTTTAAATCCCGATAGGGCATCCCTAATGGATCCGGCTTTTCGGGTACCCAAAGATTAACATAGAGCGTAGGTCTTCTTTTATGAGGGATGCACGTGCTGGCCACGCATCGGAACACCCAACTACTCAGAAGATTACAACTCTACATACACGCACTCGTGCTTACAAGTGACTTTTTGGGTTAGGAAATACTCTGATTAGGTGCCAAAAACCCAAGCTTCCTTCATCATCAAGAGTAGAGGAGCACTATCTTGGTTTTTATTTATCACAGTCGCTATGGACAATGCTTATTTATTTTCTATGACTTTACTTAGAGGGCTATAAGTTTGAACTAGAGTCACGAAAACTCTTGGAGTCTTTAAAAATAATACTTAGCACTCTAAGTCAAGAGAAACATGGCAATGGGTTATCTAATGTCTCCAAACAATATAGTTGTCACAAAGATTTTCTCTAAGTATCCATGACATTTCATAGGAGAATCTATGATAATTATCTCTATATGGTGTAAACTAAGAGTAGAGCAAAATTGAAAAAGTTTTCGCATATGCCGTCATTCGTTTACACTAATCATGCATTTGCCTATAAGCTTTGCAATGAATTCCTTGGCTACTTGTCCATCCCCACACTTGAGATTTTACAATGAGTTGATAAAGACTACAGTTACCACATCCCCACACTTAAAGAATTACATTGTCCTTAACGCACACAGTAAAGCAAGAAATAGAATTGATAGAGATAAACAAAGGAAAAGGTGAACTAAGACTTCCCAATTGGTGGAGTTGATTTCCAAAGTGCATGTGTAAATTTGGAGAAGATTTGGGCCAACATTGGAGCATTTTCAAGTCCCGTGGAACATAGGAGAATCAATATAGCTCAAGAAAATAAAACATAGCATAAAGTCTGAAATAAACTGAGACAGAAGGACTATAAGCAGTAGAACATGGATAAACCCTTGCTCACTGATACAAAATATAACATGGCTCGATCCATAATATAAAACTACTCGCTTCCCTCTGTGATCAATTTGGACCGGCCGCTATAGGAGGGCGGATTGCCGAGGAGTGTCCTAACGAATGGTCCTCGGCGAGGCAGAGCTCGGTGCATGGAGTGTGGGAGATACTGAGTGCTCACAAGCAACCTCATCATGTGGCGTACATCCCATCGCAGCTTCTTGATCTCTCTCCGAATGTGGTGCAGCTTCTCTTGGATATGAGCCTCTAAACTTACCCGGCCCTGAAGAAGTCGTAACTGTCCTACTTGTAACTTCTCTAGAATTCTCTGCAGAAGCCGGCCGGGCCTGCGGGCGCAGGAGCTGCGCACTAGGGCGTGAGGGGGCTCAATATGCTCTATGTGCGGAGGCGGTGATGGGGAAGCGGGGGAAGATCTATCCGCTACTATCGTATCATCCTATGCATGCTCTGGTCGCCTTTGTGCCTCTGCTGCCGGGTTTCGTGTCTCAGCCGCCGAGGTGGGTGACTTCACAAGACTGCGCTATGTCAGAAGGTTTTTTCCTATGGCTCGCCGGACCAACCCTACCAAAATCAAAATACTGAAGCACAACGGCTTGACGGTGATAACCTCGGTCCAGTGTTGTGTATCACCGAGCAGGTCCATTCCCATTAGGAGTCTGGTGACATAGGGTCCCACTGATATGGTCTTCATGGGAGGGGACTGACCGTGCCGGGCAATGTAGTCGGCGAGAAAGGTCACGATGTGAACGGGATATCTATGGATGATGTTGTACAATACAAATAAATCTGCCCAAGTGTAGGAGCAGATCTTTGTTATCTCAACCGTCGTTGATAGGTGATAACACCGTGCAAATAATGGTGGATGGAATCAGCGATATATGAGGTCTTCTTCACTCCCTCAACTGCCCCAACTGTAATCGAGCTCCGGGACTCCTGAGGTCACAAACTGTCTCTTGGTACTCAACAGCTTGCTCTGTGTACTCCAGTGTCTTAGTGAAGGCTCTGTCATAAAGACCCAGGGCCACAGAATACTGGGTGTAGCTCATAGTGTGCATACGGCCTTCGAGCTGAAATGTAATAGCATCGGGCTTATTCTTAGTGTAATGGGAAGTGTCCACCTCAAAACTGCTCAACACCTCCAAAGTCGGCTCCACATATACTGGTGAGTTTATGGCGAGGGCACGGTCCCATCCCCCAAAAGAAATCATCTCTCTAACCTTGTCTTCTAAACCCAGCTCTCTGAGGATATCCCAATCAATAATGGTGGTGCGATAAAAATCCTTGGTCACCAGTCGCGCGTACCGCACATTGAATCTGTCTTCAAGGAATGTGGAAGTGTGGGAAGACGACTCGACACACTGACGCTTGCCTTTGGCTTGTCTGGGTCCATCTGCAATATAAATTTGGTTAAATATAATGAGCATAGAAATTGCAACTTTTCAGTAATTCCAGATGGGTCCGTTTAATAAACAAATTGGACCGTTTGGGCCTGTGGGGTGCCCAGATTCCACGAGATGGGGCCGTGCAAGGCCAAGAGGCCGTCTCGACACTAAATCATGTAATACAAGAAGTATAGATGTACATCTATGCATACTCAACAAGAAATGGACAGAAAATTGATTCTATGAACCTCTATTTTTCCGGGATCCATCAAAGATAACACGAATGCCCTAAAAACCGACAAACCGCATATTAGGATGTGTTAAATTCTACAACGGTGGACAAAAGCATACCTGTCGATTTCGCGATGACAAAGAGCTCGGGGTGTCTAGAAGAGCACTATGAGTGTTATGTGTGAGAGAAGAATGAGAGTGAGTAGGCAGCATTGTGTATTTAATTAGAGATGAAGCGTGGTTTTGAACAACTGCGCCGATTGTAGTCTGAAACCCCTAGTATAGATAGTCCCATACACAAGGTGGATGGGTCCATCCAACATTCAAACCTAGCTCAAGATACTAGACGGGACCGTCCAGAAAGTGGACAAAACCGTCTAAGCTCGTTCTTAGTTTATTTTCAAAGAAACAGTGGGCAAGCTAAATTTGCAAACAGACTCGAGTGCAGATAAGACACTTATGCTCTAGATAAAGCTTAAAAACCCAACCCATATGATTGAGATTATAAACATTCATCAGAAATAAGAAGATCAAGCATATCATACTTGTTATTTCTTCCTAAATCTAGCAAAAAGAAAGTAATAAAGAGCGATAGGAATTGAATGTCTTGGGTTGCCTCCCAAGAAGCGCTTCTTTATTGTCATTAGCTTGACATTTCTAGGTTGTAGCTCATGGTGGGTTGAATGTATGAATACCTTCTCCAGACCTCCCTCCGAGACAATTCCCAAATAGAGAAAATCCTAAACTAGAGGAAGAGTATATAGGGGCTTACTATGCTTTGGACACCTGCGTAGTGCCCTACTAAATCTTGGTTGGTAGTTTTTCTTTCTCTTGTCCTTTTTCCCCAAATGTAAAGCGGACCAGTGACCACAATCTTCTCATTCTCGATAGGTTGGTCCTTGGTTGTCTCTTCTAACTCTTTATCCAATGAGCTCAAGATTTCCTCCACGGGATCTATAGCCAATATACCACCGCATACAATCAATGCTAGCCAAATAAATCTATATCATCTAGACAGTATGAAGTGTCATTATGACTCATTGTTTGGCGCACGGCTAATGGCAACTGAAAACAACTTCACTATCTCCAACTCTCAAGGCAATTTTCCCAGTAGCATAATCTTGGAGAGCTCTTGCGGTGGCTAGGAATGGCCTACCAAGGATGATAGGAACCTCTTACGTCATAGTCAACATCAAGGAGTACAAAATCCACAAGGAATACAAATTTATAACCTCGATAGAGGTATATCATGTGCCATTCCTCTCGAGGCCGCTTCATAGATCTCGTTAGCTAATTACAAAGTCATCCCGGTCTCTTGTGGTTTCTCTCGGCTCCAAGCTTCATAACTTGACTTGTAGGGCATGACTTTGATCGGGCTCTCGAAGTGCGGCGGAGCACTCTCTTCAATCCCATCTCAATTTAAGTAAGGAATTATCATACTTCGAGATTCTTTCAATTTCTTAGGTAACTTGGATTGAATAACTGTAGAACACTACTCATTCAGACATATAGCTGAAATTTCTTCCAATTTTTTCTTGTTAGTGAACAACTCTTTCATGTATTTGGCATACTTTCGCATGTGCGAAAGAACCTCCACCAGAGGTAAACTAATATGAAGCTGCTTGATTGTATCCTAGAATCTCTTAAACTGAGCATTTTCTTTATCCTTATTTAATCGCTCAGGATAGGGGATTTTAGGTTAATATTCAGGGAGGGGTGGTTGATCCACCACAGTTTCCTTCTCTGCACTCTTCTTATGTTCAAATTAATTTTCCTCGGTCACGAGAACTTTCACCGCCTCTTTCGAGGTGCTTTCACCTAATGGTTCTACTTCCTTCCCACTACTTAGGGTCACAGCCTTTAATTGTTCCTGAGGGTTCGGTTCAGTATTGCTGGGGAGGTTGCCTTGAGGTCGTTTTGAGATCATCTTTGCTAGCTTCCCATTTGGTTTTCCAGGCCCTATATAGATGCGTATAGATTTCTTATGTTGGGGTTAAGGGTCTCGACTTTGGCATCATTGCTGACTATATATTTAGCTAGAACTTCTTCAGCATTAAATCTTGGGATTGGAGGTCTAAGAGATTGTGGGGGAAATCCTGGTGGTGTGGCAGAACCTTGAGGATTTCCATACGATTGGCCAGGATGGCTCCAATGGGCATGTATGATTTGAATTATGTTCCTTGGTGCCTTGAAGGCTTCCCCATGTACTGCACCTCTTCTATGGGGGCCACTTCAATGTTGTAGATGGGGCATTGAGTTGTGTTATGCCCTCCCCTACTGTTGTCAAAGGAGATAGCTTCTATAGATGCTGAATTGCTACCTACCAAACTTGTAAGCGATCAAATTTTCTAGATAACTCATTACATGTAGAACGCAAGATCTAGCTCTGTTCTTGTGGTGATTGCTCCAATATTACTAGGCTCCTTTTTCCTGATAGACCAAAGGGAATCGTCACTGGCTATATCCTCAAAATGCAGCCACCTTCATGCGGAAATTTGGTCGCGTGGAGATCCTCCAGTAGCGATTCATAAAGTCGTATTGAGACCATTGTAAAATGAATGAACTTTTAATCCTGACTCTAATCCATGATGAGGGCAGCGACGAACCAAAGACTTGAACCTTCCATAAGCTCGGACATCGATTTATTTTCCCCTTGTTTAAAGACAGTTATCTCTGCCCTTATCTATGCAGCCTTACTTGGCGGGAAATAGTTTCGAAGAAACTTTTCGAGCATATCTCGCCATGTCCTGATGCTCCCTACCGGTAATGATATGAGCCAATCATATGTCCTTTCTTTTACAATGAATAGGAACATTCTCAGTCGGATGACGTCGTCGGATACTCAATTAACTTTGTACATGTTGCATATCTGAACAAAGCGCGCCAGATGCGGGTGGGGATCTTCATATGGTCTCCCATCAAATTGACACTAAGTTTGGAGCATATTCATGGCACTGGATTTAATCTCGAAATTGTTCAAATTCACTGTCGGTTGGTGAATGCGGAATTCCTCCCTCGTATACTTAGGTCTCTCATATTCATATAGTCTTCTTCGTCTCTCTGCCATGATAGGAGGATTTTCAACCTCAACTGGTATCTCCACGTTTGTAGGGTTCTCACCTTCAGAGGACCTTTCCTCTATTGGTTCTTCTCTGCTCAAGTAGCCTTCTATGCAATGTTTTCTATTTCAATCGTCTTTGTTACGCCTCGACCGGATTCCAGGCCTCGAACACGTGTACAGATCGGCTGTACCTAAGTAGAGGCGCACCTCACTAGGATATAAGGCCTAGATAAATCAAAACATACAACAGATAATAACATAATAACTCAAATAACGTAAGCAAATAATTCAAAGTTATAGCAGAAATGAAATTAGGGTTCAAGTACCCTACATAAAGCTAGGCCCTATAAGGGTCCTACATATAGTGTCTCACAACAAGAAAAACAAGTGAGGTCCTCAAACCTTGGTAATAGTATCCTAAACCCTCGTGCAACTCTTGAGTCCGAGTCACCTACTCCTCACGATCAAGAAACATAAGAGGGAAAACACGTGGATAAGCTTTCGAATGGAAAGCTTAGTATGTACCCCGCATGGATCACAATGAAACAAATCCAACACAAATGATAAAAGATAAGTCATGAAATGAACAAATCAACAATCATCAAGTAAAGTAAATGGGGTCATGCCCCACACTATCCAAACCCTAGCAGTCTCAGACCTACCACAAACAACTATTGACGGTAGACTCCTAACCCAACAACAACCCTCAGGCTCTGGAAGAGAATTCCAAGAAGAATTCGGTAACAATCCCTCGGTCAGAAACAATAGCCTTGGCTGTAAACGACCCTCCGGGCGCAAGTCGGTAGTGCTACCTCCTCGTGCTTGTTTGCATACCTGCTAGCAATGTAATCAATCCCACTGACGGGCTGGACAATAAGAGTATCCTCCCTCTGGTATGGACAACCAGAACGCTAGAGTGTCCTCTATCCTGGACGTTCTACAATGGAGCCCCCATGCTCCACTGATCCTAGCGGAAGAACATAACTCAGTTGGCACACATGTACTCGACCAGCGTATAAGTACACCTGTGCCCATAATCAAGTGTCGGTTAACAGGTGGGCGTGCCCAGTGAGTATTCAATAAACAGATAGTGAAGTTGACACACTTTTATCTGGACGGAGCACAAGCCCACGTGTTTCCACAACCACGTGCCAATCAACGGATGATCATGTTTAGTAAGCACTACCTCTAAACACATCAACGATACACACATATAACAAGTAAACAATCCAACTAAAACAAAAATCAAATATGTGTATGTAACAACGAAAAGATCAGAATCAACAAGGAGGCATGCTCTAACACATGGTAAACAACAAAGTCAATAAAACCCAAAACTGTGTAGGGTCTAGGCAAGAGTATCTTACCTCGATCAAGGACGGTTGGAATCACACAAGATTCCCTCCTAGCGTGTCTCCACACTCTACGCTGGTATCTGATAATAGAGTTTATGTCAGCAATGGTAATCGCTCATAATCCGTATATGTCTAGATGCACAAGTATGACCCACTAATGGGTCATAGCCTATGTGTGTTCATCCTTAACTGATTAAACCCCAACAACTCAGTCAAGTATGGTACTATGCCCTAGTGTTTAAGGCTCTCCATTGTGGTACCACCCAGTAATAAAGATAAATTCTTAGCATACATCGCTCAATTCATCGTGCTGGGCCATAGCCCACTAACAATTTTCAACTAATTAAAAGCTATATGGATCATATTAATAACTCATAACCTCTTCATTCCTTGGAGATGGGCCGTGGCCCACTAATCCTTTCTAACTTAGCTCAGTCTTTTAACTAAGCCCATTAAATATGTAAGCCATTTCCATTATCTTTTAATCCCTTTATCCTCTTAAACAAGTAGGTTTTTCACCAACAATTACATTTACAAATTTCCATTTAATCTCTTTTGTAACATCATCCTACTATAATTATAAGTCAGTCCCTTTACATGACTTTGATGACCTTGATTCATTGGTTCAGTTCAACCCATTTAAAGCTAGATGTACTTATATCACTAGTTCATAGTTTCTTTATTTTCATGAAATGGGTCGTGGCACTCTTACATATTCTAACCCCACTAAATCATGAATTGTTTCATTAAACAACATGCTTTCATGGTCTACAGTTAGCTAATCACTTATTCTCAAAGCATACTCATAAGTATCAATAAAGTGGGGTCAGATCTATCTGTGAGCTATGACCTTAAGATATTTGCAACAACTCACAGTTATAGAGTGTACATGTTAAGGTGATTGCTTAATGTATGTCCTGGAGATGTATTCATCGGTATGTGTATACTCATGTGTGAAAGAACTAGTTGGAACTCCATTACTACACATTAATAAAAAGGTATCTAGTGGCATTAACAAGGTCATCACCAACTAATAACCACCAAAACCCATCTCTTGTGCTCAGTATAAGCAATGTCCTTTCTGAAAACCGTTACAATTAATGAACATCAACAGACCCATGCATGTGAAAGCCTCTCTTCCTCTCACCTAGTCTCATAACCAATCACCATCCCCTAGTTTCCCTTGTAGGACTGGAACAGAACCCATGCATGCTTGACCTCTAAACACCGTCATCTCAGAGAGCCCTGGTTTATTTTTAAACTAATTTCTCAGTTCTTGTATATATGCATGGTTCCCTAGAAACCTTAGTAGAGAGGAGAGGGAAACTCACTGCGCTGTGCCCAGCGACGTCGCCGTTCATCTCTCATTTTGTCTTTCTCTCGTTCTCAAGTAGTGCGCCAGAGTTTGATGGCGCGTTGACGTCTCCCACTCTTCGACGAGCTCGCAGCATCCCGGAAAGGACTATAGATCTCCGCTCTCTGACGAGCGTGGACTTCCCGATCTTCCTCCCTTCTCACGAGAGCCTGGCTGCCCACTTTTGAAGAAGAACTCCACCTCTCTTTTTCTCTCGACTGTGGTAGCACTAGGGCTCAAGAGCCCGTCCTTTATAAGGCTCGCAGTTGATTGGATGGGCTGGAAATTCCGTTGATAGGGGGATCCGACGTGCAATATCTTTGTCCCCACTATGGTGTTTCGCATTTGTGATTAGCGGAGGAGAGAAGCTATATGCGATGACGCTGGTGGAGATACGGACGTCTATCGTTCGAGCCTTGAGATAGCGCCACGAGTCTGATGGACGGTTGTTGCTCAACTGCGTTTGGAGGAGATTGCGCCTCCGCCTCTGGATCGAGCCACTCGCCTGGATGAACGGTCAGTGATGGCGCCGCGTGGAAGTGTTCATGCGTTTGCTCTCTAGTTTGATGCACAATCATCGCCATGCGTCTCCATTGAAACCGCTTGATAGCCTTCTGATAAGGATAATGATCCTTTAACTCCCATGCATATCCACTTGTTTATTTGCAAAGGAGCCAATTCTCTTTTTTATTATTTGCATGCCAATTCACTCTATATTTACTCATATGAGAGGCCATCTTTTCATTTTGGCCCCCATCCTTCCACTTATTTGTAGTCAGGTCCCATTTCTATTATGCTTGTGCATAGTTATAACTTGGTGTGAGTTTATGAGGCTTTTTGCAAAACCCACCCCGGGTCCTTTGTAAATCACATGTAAACCCTTTCCATAATTTAAAATCTCTTGAATGACTACTTTTGCAACTGCGCCCCTTTATTTTAGAATTTAATCACGTATTTGACATTTGTAACTCCGTGCATGGCTCCAAAGAGTGATTTCTTGAAACAAGGTCCAAATCACCTTTTTCTTTTACATGTATACCCCTCTCTGAATTTAATTTGGAGAGACCATCTTTGTTAGTTGATCCATCTTTTATTTAGTTGGTTTGATTTTATTGAATTGAACCCATGTTTTATTTAATACCATCCAAGCCCTATTATTTAATTTATATACTTACATACTAAGGTTTCTTCAAATTCAAGACAACCTTTGTCAACGATAATGAGAGGTTATAAAAATATTATAATCTATTCCAAATTTATAAAACCTAGTGGAGGATGATGTCACCAGCTCCTATAATCTTTTCGTTATTATGCATTTAAACCTTCACATAACTTTGATTTGTGTGAGGCCTCTTTTGCAAATAAACTCCACCACTACTATAATTTACTACTGGGTCCCTCTCTATGGGAGAAGAAAAATTCTAACTTAGGTACAACTCTTCTTCGAAATCATGAATAGGTCCTTGATGACCCAAATTAACCTTAATTTAGGTGCTAACCAATTTAAAATCCGATTATTGTCAAATATGGGGAATTTCCTTAATTAACTAATTAATTAAAGAACAACTAAGAAATATTTATTCCATAAAAATCATGGATTTTACAGTCTTCCTCCACAAGACCTGTTGGTCTTGCTCGAGTCATGCACAAGTTCCTCGCAACACAGATAGGGAAAGTGATTAGTACAAGAAACAATTGATTCAGGTGACAAATAACCGTACAATATGAAATAATGAGGAAATAAAAATAAGAACTTAAACTAATGGTTAAAGTAGTAAACTCCTAGTTTTCCTTGTAGTCTAAGTAGTCCCCGGCAACGGCGCAAAAAACTTGGTAGAGCCAAATGATCATGCTTACTACCGTACGTGCATGGGCTAAACAAGTAATATAATGGACTAAGAAGTCGGGTATCGAATCCACAGGGACTTGTAAGAAGTACTAGTACTGCTATTTATCTAATATTTAACCTACCCAGAGTTGTGATGTTTACTAATTTAAGTGCTGAAATTAAGGAAGACAACTGGAGTCACTATGAAGTGAAAAACGGGGTAAAATTTAAGGATAATCAGTCAGGAGAAGGGATACTTGGGTATGAATCCCTCTTAAGTTCTTAGCATAGGATACAAACAATACCTTCTACTTGTTGATCAAATAGGATTGGATTAATAGTTCCTATATCTCTTTCACTCCAGCTATCGCAACTGAATTACTAACATTGAGTGGGGTTTTAGGGAACCTATTTCTTAGAAGAAATGCGGGAATAAGATATATGAAAGAGTTGTTCTCCTTAATGCTCGAGTTCTCGGTACATTCACAGTCCTTTCTATTGAGGTAGTTCTAATACGATGAGGCATTCGCTTCTTCCCTCATATGAACCTATTGAATACTAGGGTTGTCGCAACGTAAGCATTCAATGAAATGAATACACTCAATAAATCTCAATCCACATCAATTAATCAAACAAGCAAGAGACATTGTCATACATTAAACTTAACCCAAGAGTTCATCAATACCCAAGTATCTAAAGGGTTAGTTCCTCATTAAAGAGGAACACATAGCAAATACAATAAAGACTACAGTAAAAGACATAGGATAGTGATATGGTATTCCAAACACTCTTGGTGAGGACCGTTGCGTAAGGATTTCCTCATCAGGTTTCCATTTTGACAGGATCTAAAACCGAACTCTGCTTTTAATGTTGTGTGCTGGACATGTAAAAAAACAAGGTGGTGAAAGTTTCGTTAGTAGAACATTTATATATGACCTTTGAAAACTAGGTGGCGAAGGTTTCCTTGGTAGAACATTTACAAGTGACCACCAAAAACACAAGGTGGCGAAAGTTTCTTAAGAGAGTCATAAAATTATTAATGCTCACCTTGCTCAAGAGTTGAATTCATCTCTTCTAATCAACTTCACTGAACAGAAAAATGACGAAGGAAAAAATGTGAGTTTTTCAAAAGCTAGATTTTAGAATTAATGCAGAAATAAAATTCATCAAACAACAGTTAGGGAAAACAACGGGAGAGAGGAGAGAAATCACAATGAAATGGCTACGTTACTAAGGTTCTTTTCCACTCAAAAACTCTCTTAATACAAATGATTTACAAAAGCATAACTCTAAAACTCTCTTAATACAAATGCTTTACAATAACATAACTCCAAATCTCTCTTAATACAAATGATTCACTCTCACAAGCAGATCAGTAACTCCTTCCGCAAGAAAACAATCGTAAACCCCAAAAACTAAACCCTAAACGCCAAAGCCCTAAGCCCTAAAAAATAAACGCGTGAACAGTTGGGGAAAACAACAGGAGAGAGGGAAGTAATCACTATGAAATGGATACGTTACTAAGATTCTTTTCCACTAAAAAACTCTCTTAATACAAATGATTTACAACAACATAACTCCAAAACTCTCTTAATACAAATGATTCACTATCACATGCAGACTAGTAACCGTTTCCTCTAGAAAACAATCGTAAACCCCAAAAAATAAACCCGAAATGCCAAAGCCCTAAGCCCTAAAAAATAAACGCGTGAACAGTTGGGGAAAACAACGAGAGAGAGGAAAGTAATCACTATGAAATCGCTACGTCAATAAGGTTCTTTTCCACTCAAAAACTCTCTTAATACAAATGATTTACAACAGCATAACTCCAAAACTCTCTTAATACAAATGATTCACTCTCACAAGTAGACCAGTAACCGCTTCCGCTAGAAAACAATCGTAAACCCCAAAAAATAAACCCGAAAAGCCAAAGCAATAAGCCTTAAAAAATAAATGTGTAAACAGTTGGGGAAAACAATGGGAGAGAGGAGAGTAATCACTATGAAATAGCTATGTTACTAAGGTTCTTTTCCACTCAAAAACTCTCTTAATACAAATGATTTACAACAATATAACTCCAAAACCCTCTTAATACAAATGATTCACTCTCACAAGCAGACCAGTAACCGCTTCCGCTAGAAAACAATCGTAAACCCCGAAAAATAAACCCAAAATGCCAAAGCCCTAAGCCCTAAAAATATAAACGCGTGAACAGTTGGGGAAAACAACGGGAGAGAATCATTTAGGGTTTAGGGTTTAGGGTTTAGGGACTCTCTTAATACAAATGATTTACAATAGTTGTCACGCCCCGACCCGAATCCCGGGATCTCGGGCACGCGCACAGACCGGCCGTACCCAAGTAGAGGCGCACCTCACTCGGATACAAGGCCTAAAGAAATCATAGCAGATAACAAATAACTCAAATTTAATAATCGGATAATATCAGAGTCATAATGAAAATAAAATCAATTAGGGTTTACATGCCCTACATATGGTCAAGGCCCTACAAGCGTCCTACAATTATACCACCTCAAGAACAAGAGTGACCTGAGGTTCTCGAACCTCTACAAAGTCAGCCCAGCCTCTCACACAACGCCCAAGTCCGAGTCACCTATTCCTCAGAACTTGAAAAAAGAAGGGAAGCAAGTGCGTGAGCTTTCGAAAGGAAAGCTCAGTAAGTACCCTGCAGAGAACACAACGAAGCCAAAGCTGACAATAATGGATTGGTCAAAATAGACATATCAAAAACATCCATCAGTAGAAGCCAAACAATCGGGGCCACGCCCCGCACAATCAAAACCCTAGGAGTCTACCACAACCATCAGCAACGGTACGACTCCTGTCCCATGGCAGCCCTCGGGCCCAAGAAGGAACTCAAAGAAACTCAGCGAACATCCCCCGGTCAGCAACACACAGCATCTGCTGCCAGCAACTAACCTGTAGCTCCTCGGTAACGCCACCTCTCTCACATGTCGACATGGCCAGCGTATCAATCCTGTTGACAGGCAGGACAACTAGAGTATCGTCCGTTTGGCATGGAATGCCGGAACGTCAGGGTGTCCCGTCCCTGAACGTTCCCCAAACCAGAGCCCCCACACTCCACTGAACCGGGCGGAAGAACAAACTCCGGGGCCATGACACCAACCCGGCCAAAGACACAAGTACCATTTGTGGGATCGAAAATACGCTACCGACATCGTGTAACACCGCATTTACATATCAGAGTAGCACAAATATCGTATTTTTATTGTGTGGGTTCTTTTCAATTCCTAATAGAGGCAAGCCCCTATTATTAATTACCCCGCATATTGTCTTGGGAACCTCCATTAAGAGACAAAAATACAAGTAGAGACAATGAAAAACAATAATTTATTTTATTACAATGTAATGTGATCCGCTACATATCAAAGATATGTTTATATATAGGGATATATTTATTTATTTGTTTATTTATGACGCCGCCCGCCTCGTGATCTCGTGCTCCGCCATATGGGATCCATAATCCACAGGTTGCCTTGGCGCTGAGACTTGTGACCGAGGTTCGACGCTAACCGAGCCGCTTTTTAAGAGTTGCATTAGCCTTTTTCTCCATCAAAATATGCACCGCCCTGAAAGCCGCAAAAGGGCTTGTGCTATATACGCATCATCAAGATCTTGGTATCTAGTCTTCAGCGCCGCAGAAATTTCATTCCCATTGGAGTTTCCAAAGTGTGAATTATGAATTTTTGGAAATGAGTCTTCTGCATTGTCAATCTAGATGATGCAAATTGACTATTTTACCCACAAAATTTACACCCGACTGAGCGCTTTCTGAACGATTCTGTGTTGTATATGACTATTGGACATCTAGATATCTAATTTCCAACGCCACAGATTTCATCTTGATCGGAGTTTTTTGGCCGGAGTTATGAATTTTTGAAATTGGGTGATCAGCATGGCTGACGGCAGAAATGCTGAACTCTACCCTTTTATTTATCAAAAATCCACACTGATCGGACCGCCGAATGAGTTTGTGTTGTATATGAATGTTGGAGACCCAGATGTCTAATTTCCAACGCCGCAGATATTACCTCAATCGGAGTTTCCAGACCAAAGTTGTGAATTTTTGAAATTGGGTGATCAGCATGGCTGACGGCAGAAATGCTGAAATCTACCCTTTTATTTATCAAAATCCACGCTGATCGGGCCACCGAAAGGATCTGCGCTGAATATAAATGTTGGAGACCCAGGTGTGTAATTTCCAACGCCATAGAGATCACCTCAATCGGAGTTTCCGAGGCAGAGTTATGAATTTTTGAATATGGGCAATCAGACGAGGTTTCAGGAATTAATTTGTCGAACTATAGGGTTCATCCTTTTTCCCCATCGAAATACGCACTGATCGGTCTGCCGAAAGGATCCATGCTGTATATGATTGTTGAAGATGTGGATGTCTAGTTTCCAATGCCGCAGATCTCGCCTCAATCGGAGTTCTTTGGACGGAGTTATGAATTTTTGAATATGACCCTTTATTAGAGTAATCTGCAGAAGAATGCCTTTTGTTTACTCGCAGAATCAATTCGCAATGCTTTCAGTAATACCGCGAGAGGTATCTACAAAGCAATTCACAGAAGCTTTTCAATAATTTTCAGCAGCTATTCTTAAAACAACCATACCGCTAGAAAATTCATTGCTCTATCTTGACAATCATCATCCTGTGAATAATGTGATCATCGCATAACAAAGAACCATTTACTTGTCTTTAGCCTCAAGCATAAGATGCTAGTGGTAATAGCTTCAATGACTTGAGCATCACTATGAACACCCTCAGTTTGCTAGACCAAAATTGTGGAATTCATAAAACCGAGGATCTTGACAATCTTCTTCGACTTCACTGGTTCATTCTGAGCCAATATTCACATAAGTCTTCAAAATTAGTTATAATAATGTTTTCCTCTTTTATAACTCCAGATTGAAAGATATTCCATTGAGGTATTCCCTCCTTTGACAAATTTCTGCAGCTTCTTTTTCTCATGAATCTTCCATTTTAATATCTCCTTCTCAGCCTCTTCATTATCATTTCAAAGATTTTGTTTTCGAAATGGTGCCTGGAGCTTGCAATGCTCCTAGAGAACTCTCTACAGTGCATACATATAAGAGAATCTGAACCTTACAGCAACTTCTTTTCCTTTATTTTCTTCATTTTGCAGTAGCAGTCAGTAGCTTTTTAATTTTTATTTACTATTATTAGAAAATTTTGACAGAGTCTCCCCTGTATTTGGGCTTTCACATCAACACATCAATTCATACACAATCTTCAATCATACATGGTCTTCTTGTTTTCTCAAGCACGCAGAGAGTCTCATCTTTTTGTAGCTTTCCTTGCGGCGCGTTATCAGTAGCTACAGCGGCTATCAACTTCTTACAGCAATGCTTCAATTGTTGATGACGAACAAACACTGTTTTTTGATGATGAGCAGTGATTGTTGATTTACTTTACGCATCTATAAGGTTATTAATTCCCGTATGGCGCCGCTGTAGGCGCAACCGCCGCCGCCCGGGCATTGATGTAGATGAGCAAGCTATTGTCCGAGGATGTAGATGAGCAAATGTAATTTGACGCATCGAACATCGGTCCACTCTTTGTCGGTGCGGATGATGGCAAAACAATGCCGGGCCAGGCGCTAATGGGTCGCTGATGGCGACGGCGGGCTGCCGCGGCCGCTCATGGTCTTGATGGCGTCAAGTGAAATTTCTTTGCCGGGTTCTTCCATTGGCGGATGGCCAGGGCAGGGTCTTTGCCAAGGTGTCGATGGCAGTGAGCCACCGCCGCTCGTGTTGATGACGCCAAAGCCGTCACATTGATGGCGGCGAAACGGGATCAATGGTTGATGACGCAATGCAGGGAGGTCACGATTGTTGGCGACGATCATCCGGGCCGTTCGGGTTATTGCTGCGCAGCGCACCCAATTGATGCCGGGGAGTGCTGACACAAGGTTGGTGCGCGAATGGGCTGCAGGTGGTGGTGTTGAGGCCGGTGTTGATGCCGCTGACCGGATTTGCTGCAGATGGGTGTTGATGACGCCGATGTTGATGCCGCTGACCGGAGTTGCTGCAGCTGGGTGTTGATGGCGCCGATGTTGATGTGTTGTTGATGCTAATATTGGGGTGTTGATGCGGCTATTTGGTGTCGTTTGTTGATGCGTAATTGGTGGGGCGATCGCCGATCTTTGATGGCTTAACACCGTGGAGTTGATGCCGGGCTGCAGGTGGTAGTGTTGATGCCGACGTTGCTGCAGTGGTGGTGCTGGTCGGAGTTGCTGCAGGAACAAGGAGACGGCGGTTGGCTAAGGCGCACAGAATAGGCTCGGGCGCTGGCGGCTGGCAGCAGCGTATTCTAGCCGGGCAGGCCGTGACGCGGTGGCTTCAGGCGGTGGAGCTTGGCCGGAGCGGAGTTTGGCGGGGCGGAGTTTTACCGCCACGCGACGCAGATCCGGAAAGGTGGGGGGTGAAGGCGTAGGGTCGCCACGCTTGGCGCCGACGCGCGGTGGCGACGGGCTGGGCCTCCGCTGAGGGCCGGTCGTGAGAGAGGAAGAGATGGAGAAGAGGGGGGAGCTGATGTCCCTTTCTCTTGATATTTTTATTATTATTTTTTATTTATTTATTTATTTATTTTTATTCATTTTATTTAATCTCCCTTTTTATTATAATATAGAGAGGAGAAAAGTAAGAAATACCCTTTTTGTTTTCTTTCTCTGCCCGTCCTGTCTCTTCTCTGATTCCTTGCCTGGTCTTCTTCCCTTCTTGTCTGTCTTTCCTTTTGGTTGTTTGTGCGAGCTTGAGTTTTCTTCTTCTGGTTTCTGTCTTTAGATTTCTCTCTTTCTGTCGCCTTTTTTCTCTTTCTCCTTTCTGATCGATATTTTTTTTTTTGTCTTGTTCCTCCCCCTGTCTTTCCTCTCTTGGTTGTCTTATAATCTTTTTTTTGTCCTTATCTCTTCTCAACCCCTTCTTCGTAAAATCCCCGAGAGATCACAACTCTCAACCGGATAGGAACAAGAGATAAGATCAAATCTCTTTTTTTTAAAAAAAAAAAAATTAATAATAATAATTAATTAATTAATTCAATGAACTATTAATTATTATTATAATACCTCGGGATTTGTACTCCATGCCTCGGGATATGGATTATGCCTCGGGATTGGTATTCCACCTTTTTTTTTAAAAGATAATATTTAAACCCTTGATTTGTCTCGGGATATGTTCTTGGATGGAATTTATACCCCTTGGTTTGCCTCGGGATATGTTTTCTTATCAAATCTTGATTTGGCCAGGATTATGATAAGTTGAATTTTATTAGAATTAGAATTTTAATTCTAATGAGATGAATACATATATATTTTTTTATATAAACAAATTGCCCCCTTCACACTTCTTTCACGAAATCTCTTTGAGTGAGAGAAGTGTGAATCCTTAGCTTCTTTTGTTTTCTTTTCTTCAACATGACCGACAATCTTCATCTCGAGCCCTTTTGGGATATCGGTCAAGATTGTCGCGAGATTCCAAGAGGTGAAGTCTTTCCCCGTTGCAAACCAATTTTTGGTCCAGGGTCTGAACCTCCAATCAGATATGAAGGAGAAGAGCACTCAGAGTGGGTGAAGCGTCCTCCAGCTCGCATGGCTACAGCCCGACTATCTTCAAATCGCTGTAATGAAGGTAGTACAATTGATATAATTCACTTGAAGCCCGAAGGGGCTATTAGGGATTTGAGTATGTTTCAAACTTTAGGTCATAAAATCTTTAACCATCACCCGGGGTGGAGGGCTAGGAATCCTATTAGAAGTGAATTAATAGATTTTCCTCATTATTCAGATTGGGCTAGATATATTGTTAGCAAATATTTTGAAAAATTATCCCGGGTAGAATTGATTGGGGGAATTGTGGTCTCAGTTGGTCGATATGACTTAGATTTGAATTTTTTTAAAGCATTGGTAGAGTTTTGGTGTCCGGAGACAAATACTTTCCACTTCTTACATGGGGAAGTGGGGATTTCTTTGTGGGAGATCAAAAGCCTTGGGGGGCTTTCGGTAGTTGGTGATGTATATGATGAAGTAATCCCACCTAATAGTGTAATATGTAAATGTAGAAAATTCAGAATTTTCTGTATTATGAATCTTTTGACATCTTTCAATGGCTTGCAAGACGAGATGCCAACAAGAACGTGATTTTTCTCGCATTGGGTAGATTTCTTTAGTAGGAAGTCAAAGTCCGGGGCCTCCCAAAGATGATTCGAAGTTCGATCCTCCTCCAAAACCCGTTTCAAACACAAATTTGGCTGCTTTTATATCATTGTGGATTTGTTCCTTCATTATGCCGGATAATCATAAGGTAATTAGACCCGGGGTTTTTATGATGGCGTGTAACCTTGTGCATGGAAGGTCAGTAGCTTTTGCTCCCGCAGTATTAGCACGCTTATACTTAGGATTAAATTCTATGGTTAATCATAGGAAAGGGCCCGGACATTCTACTGTAGCCTTTTCTTCCCACTTTTTGTATGCTTGGGCTAGTTGTCATTTTCATGGCATATCTCTTCGGAGGAAAATTGATCCAAGTACACATACAATCCCCGGGCTCTTAAGGGTACCGGAGATGTTATATTATATGAACGCCTCCGCCTCTCCTTTTACTCTTTTGGAAGCTAGGAAATTCTTTAAGTTTGAAGCCAACTTTAAATGGCGTCCTTTCCCCTATCTCCTTCATAATGATGAGACGGTGCGGGATACTAGGCATCTTGCAGGACCTGATGTGCTGGATCTCCAAACTATGGAGTATGTGATAGGCCTTCGCTGCGGCATCCTTCCTCTTCGATGTGGTGAAGAGTTCTATGCAGTGCCCTACAATCCTCATCGTTTTGGGCCAGCTTGGTTACGTACTCAACAATGCCCTACAGATATTGATGTCCCGCTAAAAGCTTCCTCTCGCCTCGGGTACTTGCGGTGTTATTGGCGCCACTTTTCACGCTTAGAGGACCTCCAAACTGCTCTATATTCCCTAAAAGGATCAAGCTGGGAGCTCATGTACTTTTATGCACGGAAGTGGTTTGAAAACGCGCGAAGCTTTCTTCCAAATGTGACATCGCATTGTTAGTCCAAGAGGATTATGGTGATAAGAGAGATAATAGGAGGATCCGTGAGCAAGGTCAATCTTCAAAAGGCCTCGATTCATCAATGAAAGTATCTTCATCACCAAAACGAGGTCCTTCTCTCGCTGATCTCCTGCTCCAAATAAGCTTACGACAAACGCAAGGTATGTCAAACTCTATATATATATATATATATATATATATATTTTTTTTTTTTTTGTTTTTTTGTTTTTTTGTTTTGTTTTTTTGTTTTTTTTTTTTTTTTTGTTTTTTTTGTTTTTTTGTTTTTTTTTTTTTCTTTTTTTTTTTCGGATTTTTTTTTTTTTGGATTTTTTTTTTGATTCAAAACCTGAATTCTCATTTGATTCGAAGTTTGAATTTTTATTTGATTCAAAGTCTAAATTCTTATTTGATTCAAAGTCTTATTTTCCATTTGAATCAAGGTCTAAATTCTTATTTGACTTGAAGTCTGAATTTTTATTTGATTCAAAATCTTTGGTTAATGTGTATACAAATTGCGGAAGCCCCATTGGCCAATGTCAGGGTTGCCCATGATCCACCAATTGGTAAGAGGATAATGCCCCCTTTCTTCTTCTTTTGTTTCTCTTTCCTCGATTTGACCCTTTTCAATTTTTCAACACAGCTCCAAGAATAGATGATATTCCTTTACCGAATCCGGGGATGCCTCTAGAGTCTCAAGTTGGTAAGAAAACACCTCCTTCACTCATACATCTTTAACAGATTTAATTTACAGATTTGGATCTCAGGTTCAGTGAATCCTCAAGATTTTAATGTTGGAGCTCAGAGAAACATTGAGGTTGAGGAAGCTCTTCCTAATCCTACGCAAGGTAGTATCCCCCTCTTCCTCCCTCCTTCTTTGTGTACATATGCTCTTATTTTACTTTCGATTTTTTGTTAGGAGATATACCAATCATGAGAGTGCAAAGACCCTTAACTTGCCCGTGAATGAAGAAAGCGAGGAGCTGCATTTCATCTTTTAATAATATTCCTTCAAGCAAATTTCGTAAGAGATGGTCCCTCCTCAATGGAGAAATTGGAGATCAAAGGCCGGCAAGAATACTAATGTTGAAGGTGCACCTTTAGTTGTACAAGATTTAACAGAGGGAGTAGAAAGTGGTGGTTCCAATGCTGATGCCGAAATCCCAGTTTCTCCAAAGCAAAACTAAGGTCCTCCCTTTTTTTTTTTTTTTTAGGAGACATGGATATTGACACTTTTTTTTTTTTTTTTTTCAAAAAGGTGACGAACCTCCGCCTTCGGGGCAGGGTCCTTCAAAGGATATTATTGAGGATGCTCCTGATCCTATTCCTGTGGAAGGTGACGGCGTCAATACTGATGTTGGACTTCCAACTTCATCAAAGCAAGAACAAGGTTTTTTTTTGGACTCTTGAATCTTGAATCTTGATCTTGAATCTTGAATCTTGAATTTTGATCAATCTTGGATCTTGAGTTTCAATTTTGAGTTTCAATTTTATATCTTGAATCTCATTTATATATCCTTTTATAGGTCCTAAGAATATACCAAGTATTGTATTACGCCTCATGGCCGAGGTGATTAGCAAAGATCAAGTCTCTCAACTATGACAACTACCAAAGCGTCATCAATAATGTGAAGGAGTCAAATTCACTCCTTGAACCTTTCAATGTTGGATTGACCAATCTTGAACCTTTCATAGAGAGGATAGCTCAGTGTGCGGTCTACGCCAAAGAAGCCTCAGAGGACCCCAGCATCCAAGCCTGTATTCATAACCAACAAACCAAGGCGTGTGTGCATGAGATGGCTTTGGCCCTTGAACGTCTTAGCAAAAGCAAGGAGGGCTGGGCTAATGACATCAACATGAATAAGGAGGAGCTTCAGAGACTTGCGGAAAGGCAGCAGAAACTTCAAGCAGAACTTTGCGAGATTCAAGATGCAGTGAAGACGTTAAATGAGAAGATAGCAACTTCAACAAGTTTCTTTGAAGCTTCTGAGCATGCGCAAACAGATCTTCAAGTCGAGTTGGATAAGGCAAAGGCACAGGTTATTGAGGACCAAGGAGATTATTCAGATGCTAGCTTCATGGCTATTTTTACAAGGTGGCTTGATGAGTTGGAAGAAGCAAAGGATTCATTACTGAAGCATGCTGGGCATTGAAGGCCCTTTTTCTTTTTTCCTCTTTTTGTTTTTGTTTTAATTTTCCTAGTTTGTTTACGCTTTGGTAGTTGACTTTGAGACATTTGTTATGAACATTAGACTTGAATAAATTTTAGTTCCTTCCTTCCCTTATTCTGAAATTCAGAATTAATATGAGGACTCTCTTTTTTTTTTTGATTTTTTTTTTTTTGATTTTTTTGAAAAATAAGGGGTTAATGTGTTTGCCTCAAGAAGCACATTTAATCGTGCATGACCGATCTGCCCCCAACTAGGAGCCGGACGTTCCATCGTAGACAAGCACATGCCTCTTTATTTCATTGAATAAATTTGGTACAAAAGCACATAAAATTAATGTTTTGCCTCGGGAAGTACATTTAATTGTACATGACTAGTCTACCCTTATAAGGGACCAGACGTTCCGTCATAGGCAAACATTGTTACATTATATATAGTATTTCTTCAGGAAACGGCCATTGATGGGCGGCATCAGTCTTTCTCCATTGGCGTCAATGAGCTGATATGCGCCTCCTTCGTAGACGGTCTCCACAACATAAGGCCCTTCCCAATTTGCTTTGAATTTGCCCCCGGCCTTTTTGTTGGTGATGATGGGTCTTCTGAGGACGAGGACCATCTCTCCTTTGGTAAAGGTCCGAAATCGAGCCATCTTGTTGTAGGCTTGTGACATTTTGGCTTTGTAGACTTCAAGATTCTGCTGCACTCCCAACCTTTTCTCGTCGAGAGAGTCCAACTCATCCAAGCCGTTTAACATTATCTTCATTTGAAATTTCATTTTGCACCGCCATTCTTAGTGAGGGTATCCGGATTTCGAGGGGTAAGACCGCTTCAGCCCAAATACCAAAGAATACTACTGCGTGCATTGTGTTGGAGTCCTATAGGTGGTGCGATAGGCCCATAGCATCTCCGGGAGCCTTTCATGCCAATCCTTTTTGTTCTTGGACACCGCCTTCTTCAACAACTTCGAGAGGGTCTTGTTGAATGCTTCTGCCAACCCATTCGCCCTAGCATTATAGATGGAAGTATATCTCCAGTCTATTTTATGGTGCTGTGCAAATCTCCCGACTTTGAAGCTTCTGAAGGCAGGGCCGTTATCTGAAATGATTCTCCTCGGAGTTCCAAATCTATATAAGATATTCTCCCTGAAGAACTTGATAACATTTTCAGTCTTGACTTCTCTGAGTGGAATTGCTTCTGCCCACCTGGAGAAGTAGTCTGTTGCAGCCAATATGAACCGGTGTCCCAAAGATGATGGTGGTTCGATGGGACCGACTACATCTGTCCCCCATATCTCGAAGGGCCATGACGAAACTGTGGGGTGTAGAGGATTTGGATGTTGGTGAATGAAGTCTCCATGTATCTGGCATAGATGGCATCTTCTGGCATAATTGATGCAATCTCCAACCATGGTTGGCCAGTAATATCCCAAGCGCTTGATCTTGAGTCGCATCTTGGGTCCGGATTGGTGTGCACCACATATCCCGGAATGTACATCATGCATGACTTCCTGAATTTCTTCATGTGAGAGACATCGCAGGAGTAGTTGATCATATGACCTCGCAGGTACAATATATCGCTTATGAGGGTGAATCTTAGGCTCTTCGCTTTATCTCAAGACCTTTTGATTTGTCCTCCGGAAGTTTATCATATTTCAAATATTCTATGAATGGTCGCCTCCAATCTTCCTCTCGCATTTCGAGGGTGAAGACTTCCGCTTTGCTCCCAAAGACTTTCCTCTTCACATCATCAAGGATCGTACTTATGGGCCTTCTATTTCTTATGATTATATGGATTTCTTTCATAACTGGATTTGCCGCCTCCTTTGCTACTTTTGCCAAAGAATCAGCTTCTCCATTTTCTCGATCTTAAAACCCTCCTCAACTGCATTCTTGGGGATTTTCTTCATCGATCTTTTGACATTCTTGTGATGTTTAAGAAGTTCAGGTTTATATATCATGTAGTCTCCTTCGACTTGCTTTATAATGAGTTGTGAGTCTCCAAATATGTGTATGTGTTGGATTCCCATCTTGATTGCCAGTTCCAAACCGGCTATGAGAGCTTCATATTCTGCCTCATTGTTTGTGCATGGCTCCGTAAGGGAGAGTGCATATCTGAGAATTCCCCCTTCTGGTGTGACGAACACAAGTCCTATCCCAGCTTTGATTTGTGGAATTTGGGACATGAGTGCCGGCTTTATAGATGATGCTCCATCAAAATATAATCGCCACCTTGCTTCTTCCACTGTTAATGTCTCTTCATCAGGGAGATCATAATTAAGTGGCGAATCATCGGGGAGGAGGTGTGCTGCTAGGAAGTCTGCTAACGCCTGCCCCTTAATAGCCTTCTGTGGAGTGTATGTTATGTCAAATTCCATCAGAATCAGAGCCCATTTTGTGAGTCTTCCCGTGAGCAATGGCCTCGTTATTAGATATTTTAGGGGATCAATTTTTGATATGAGTATGACTTTATGTGCTAGCAAATAGTGTCTCAACTTCTTGACTGCGAACACCAGAGCTAGACAATGCTTTTCAATTGGGGTATATTTACTCTCAGCTCCTATCAACATCCTGCTGAGGTAGTAAAGTGCATTTTCCTTGCCCTCTTCATTGTTCTGGGCAAGCATAGCTCCCAATGACCTTTCCAATGCTGCAGTATATAGAATCAACGGTTTTCCGGGGATTGGGGCCGCCAACACCGGTGGACTCAGCAAGTATTATTTTATGTCTTCAAAAGCTTTCTGACATTCATCATCCCATTTGAATGGTGTATTCTTCTTGACTAGCTTGGAGAAGGGCTTACACCTTCCGGACAGGTTGGAGATGAATCTTCTGATATATGCTAGGCGTCCTTGAAATGATCGCAACTGCTTCAGTGTCTGAGGAGGTGGCATTTCTAAGATCGCCTTTATCTTGGAGGGGTCTATTTCTATCCCTCGATGCCTTACGATGAAGCCCAGAAACTTCCCAGATAGGACTCCAAAGGCACACTTCATGGGATTCATTTTCAACTTGTACTCTCTGAGTCGTGTGAAGACTGTCCTCAGATCATCAAGATGCTTGTCTTTTGAATTTGTCTTGACCACGAGATCGTCCACATAGCATTCACCACTTTATGGATCGGATCATCAAATATCCCGGTCATAGCCCTTTGATATGTTGCCCCTGCATTCTTTAGACCAAATGGCATTACTCAGAATAAAGATATGCCCATAGGCGTCCTAAGGCAAGATGTTTCTCATCATCCGATGCATTTTGATTTGGTTGTATCCGTAATACCCGGCCCATGAAGGAGAACATCTCGTACCATGATGTGTTGTCGATCATGATCTCCATAACTGGAAGGGGAAAATCATCTTTTGGACATGCTTTGTTCAGGTCTCTGAAGTCCACGCATATCCGTATTTGGCCATTTTTCTCTTTCACAGGGACTATGCTCGCTACCCAGTTAGGGTATTTTTCCTCCCTAATGAAATTTGCTTCGATCAGCTTCTTCGTTTCTTCTATTACCCTTTCTTCCAGGTCAAATTTTATTTTCCTTGGCGCTGCTTGATCAGGGTGGCATTAGGTCAATGGCCTACTATGAACTACCTCATTATCCAACCCTCGCATTTCATTATAGTTCCATGCAAAGCAATCAATATACTCCTTTAAAAGGGCTTTGAAGGATGTCTTTTCTTCTTCGCATACAAGCGTGCTTAGGAAAGTCGGCCTCGGGTCCTCATCGCTTCCCAAGTTAACTTCAACTAGCTCGCCGATTGTTGCTTGCCCCCGCCTTCGAGCTCGAAAGTGGCGCACTTTTCAGCCTTGATCTCTTCTTCTTCCTCCCCGACGCTTGTCATGTAGCATGAATGCCTGGAACAGTCGGAGTAGCCTATCCCTCTTTTATCTATATGTGTAGGGTTCCATAGTCGATGGAAATTTTGATATGATTTCCTTGACCATTTGATTTCGCCAGCAAAATTTTCAAACATCTCCTTAAGCTTATCAGGGTAATAGTTAGGGAATCTTATGGGTTGAACTTCATCATCTTCTAGCCCTTCAATATTTATGATATCATCATTTGGAATTTTGTTGCTCTTGGCTTTGTAGAAGAGGACGCCTCTCTCTCCTTCATGTCGAGCTAGTATATAGAAGGTCTTCAAATGCTCGACAGTGTTGACACTCAAATCAGTTAGAGATTTGTAAAGCCCCTCGGGAATTCTTGTAATATGTAGTGCATTTTCTTGAGTAGACCCTCCAGCCTGACCCTCATCATCATCGCTCTCGCCTTCTGATGACTCAGTGTCACTCCCAAAGTGAGGTAATACCGATTCCTTCTTCTGGAGCACAGGAGCAGACTTAGGTGTCTTTACCAGAGATTCTTCCTTTGGACTTGGCGGCTTGCCCCCTTTGGATGATGTGCTCCCCTTGGATAACTTGCCCCCTTTAGATGCATTAAGGTAGTACCTTGCATCTTCATAATGAATTTCATGGATGCCGAAGGGCTGGATTTCTCCGTCAATCCTAAATTCTTCCCCATTCACCATATATTTCACACATTGATGGAGTGTTGAGGGAACCACATGATTTTCATGGATCCATGGCCTTCCCAGGAGGGCTTTGTATGAAGCATCGGCATCAATCACATGGAACTTCACGTCTGATGTCATCTTTCCAAATTTAATTGGCAGAGTGATAGATCCCAATGCCTTCTGGCTATGCTGATTGAAGCCTTGAATAATGATCCTTTCCGGGGATAGATGACATATTTCAAGAGCCAATGTCCGGAGAGTATTGAGGGTCATCAAGTTCACGGAGGATCCTCGGGACAATCGTAACCCTGGTTGATCTTCATCCCATCGCAATACCCCGCCACATATAATGGCCTATTGTGCTCAGAGTTCCAAGTAATGCATCTTCATCGGTGAAGGATATTGAGGGCGCATGGAACGCATACAAAGCCTCTTTCATGTTGATTTCAAAGAAAATATGCTTGATATTCTTCGTGGTTTTGCAGGGCATGTATTAGAGAATCTCTAACCTCTGCTAACATCATCAATGCGTCATACATGCTGAGGAGAGCCAAGACTTTCTTTAAGTGTGCCAGGATGTTATAATTTGGCTTCTTTGAGGGTTTTTTTGGGGAGATACTCTCTCCTTCAATTATCTTCCCTTTGTTTTGTCATTGAGTCGGGGCCGTCTCTACCAAGTACTTTCCCTCTCCGAAGTTGCATTTGATGCACACGGGGTGGCCCTTCATCTTCTTCGACTGGGAAGTTCAAGTCATCTTCAGAATCGTCCTGGGAGGCTATGGCGCGACATTCACCCTTTCCTTTAAAATAATCGTCTGCAAGTGTCACCTTCCCCACCTGCCTGCGATATGTCCTTCTGGAGTTAGGCGCCTCCCACCCTACGGCTTGATTAGGAGACTCCTTTGTCTTGTCTTTCTTGATTCTGAGAGTCTGAGAAGTGGACCCTCCCTTAGCCTTTGTTGCTTTCGTAGGGGTGCAGACTTCATGACTTCTGGGATGATATCGTGGTTTGATGACCCTGGAGGGTATGTCTCAACATCTTCAATGTGTAATTGCACCAGCCTGTTAGCTGACTCTTCCGTAACCCTTTGAATGAACGCAGGGATCTCTTCAGCAGGCATAGCTTTCCTCAAGACTTTATATTTTGGAGTCTTAGGGGCGTAATGTAGTGTCTTGGGCATTGACGGTTGGTATGGTTTTGAGAGCTCGACATTCGCTATCTTCACACTCTCCCTGAATGCCATCTTCTTCTTCTGCTTCTTGCTGATGTAGGTTCGGCCATGTCGGGCCATAATGACTCTTCCGGGTTCGTGAGAAGCTATCATCATTGTCGTCATCCGGGTTATACAAGGGGTATTCTCCTCCAGAAATAACCCTACAAGTTTCTACTTGCACATTTTCATCATCTTCATCGATTTCTTCGACTAATCCCCCAAGTAATTCTTCGATTTCTTCGGGAAAATAGTCTCTGAGAGTAATCAAGGCCCTTTCCTTCTGCTCATATTCGTCAAGGGACTCGATATACTCTTCTATGATGAATTTTCTCAAGGCTTTGATTGCTCGCGCTTCTTCTTCTTGTTCTTCTTCTTTGTCAATTTTGTTTGGGGTCTTTTAGGAGGTTCTTGGGAACGTTTCCAAGCGATCCCCGGGAGCTCAGCCAACCTCTTCAACATCTTCATTGACTTCTTGGATATAAATACTTCCCACAACTCTTCTGGCACAGTAGGAGGCCTGTCATCCGTTGCTGGTGGAAGTATTACTTTGTTACCCACCACTGTGACTTCTCCTTGGGATGATCCTACTGAACTTGGGGTTGTCACATAGCGAGTGTGCTCAATTGATTGTTCCGACAAAACATTCTTTGAGAGTGTAATTTTGCCCTCTTGGTATTGTCGTTCGACCCAATCCTTGAAGACATAGCAGTCTTCAATTGTATGTCCCAACACTCTATGATATGGGCAGTAGTTGGGATGGTCCTTCTTGTTCTGTTCCTCTGGCCTCTTGTATTCAGGGAGTTGCAGACCTTCTTTCACAGCATCCTTGAAGATCTTCATTACCTTATCCCTTCTAAAAGAATATCTCTTATTCATCCTTTCTTTCAAAGAGGGAATAGGCTTTGATTCATTACCGGCAACTTAAAGTGGGTGGTTTGGCTTGTTCCGCTTGTGAGACTCCACAACACCCTTTCCTTTGTCGACATTGAAGGTTGTAGCAAAAGATATTTGACACCTTCAAATTCCTCTCTTTGGCTTTTCTCTGCTGCTCCTTGGAGCTTGAAAATTGGAGAATACCTTCGGGCTTGTCCGTTCCAACTTCTTAGCTTGTGAAATCAATTCCTGGAATGTGGTAAACCCGATGTGCTTAGAAAGGGCGCCATCCAGCTATCGATGTTCCCGAGCAATAAACCCACCGCTATGGTCGGGTCAAGGGGTTGTTCACATTTGATGCTCGATTTCTCCATCTCATAATATAATCAACCACTTTTTCATCTTTATTCGGGCGAGTGGTCATGTAGATCGGGCTGACAGGATTTTGTCACTTACGCCCCAAACCGTACTCAAAGGTATCTTTTAATTGTTGCCATGTTTGGATTGGATTCGGGTTTGCAAGCTTGCATACCATTCAAATGCCACTCCCCGTGAGACTTGCAAAGAATTGTCTAAGGAGGAGCGAGGGTTTTGCACTTGTGTCTCCACAAGCCGTCACGAAGTGAGCCAAGTGCTGATCAGGATTGCCAATCCCGTTAAATTGCTTAAATTTAGGGACATTGTACCCTTTGGGGTAGGGTACTGTGTCATGATAGCTTGGATAAGGTTTGTCTCCATCGACCCTTATCTCCTTTCCTCTGGCTTGTTTCATTTCAGCAGCCACTATCTGTTGTATCTCCTCCCGAGTCATTACAGCTGACTGTTCCGGGACAGGAGTGTGTGAGGTTCCCCCTTGTTCTCGTGGCCTAGGGATTTCCCTTACAGGTGCATATGAAGTTCCCTCCTGTTCTCCTGGCCTAGGAATTTCTCTCGGTCGTGGAGAGGTTCCCCCTCGTTCTACTAGCCCAGGGTTTGGACTTCCAGGCCTTTGTGCCTTTTGATTTTCCATCAAGGCAGCCATTTGTCTTTGCATCTTCACCATTGACTCCATCATGATTGTCATGTTTTCATTGAGCCACTGATATTCAGCTTCTCTATTCTCCATTTGCCGGAGTCTTTCCATCTGCTGAACTCTTCTTGTAATATCATCTCCATTGTAAATAAAGGTCGGTTCATCCTCTACTTCCACATTCGGGGGATCTGCTTCCTTATAATTCGTGGGCATGCGAAATACCGGAAGGCTCCCTGTTCTCTGACCTTCATGTGGCATTTGGCTGGTACCTTCATCTCCAACTCCACTATGAGAGTCTGTGGCCCTCCTACGAGATCTCGTGAACACGCCTGGTTGTTCTGGTTCGGGTGCTGGATCTCCTCGAGTTTCAGTAACCATCCGGACTGTGTGTATTTCCACGTCCGCATCGAACATTTCTTCATCTTCCACTCCCCTCCTCCGTTGAGATTTAGAGCGGGAAGTTTTGGCTTGGGTTCTTGCAGGAGTTAGTCGGTCAAATACCGTTCTTCGTGCATTTGAAACTAACTGCTTCTTCTTCTTATAGAACTCCTTCGGTGTCATCTTTTCTGACTGCAACTTTTTGGACGCTGCATAAGTCTTGTACAGATTTTGGCCGAAAGACTCCTTGTGATAGGACTTTGGAGGCCTACAACCTTTATTTTCCTTGGGCTGTAGACGCAGCTCTGCAGTAGTTGAGTTCTTCTTCACAAGCTTGAGCGGTTCAAATGAGTTGCTGAAGGAACCCATTTGATCATTTCTGTGCCCTTGGAAAGACACGAAATTCAGCTTCTGTTTTGGAATTTTGATCTTCCTTGGCGTGAGCCTTGAGAATACACTTCTTTTAGGTGTGTCTTCATCAGATGAGTGAAAGATTCCACTTTCCCGCCCTTTTGCGGTAACAGTGAAGGCAGGTTCATCATCTTCATCATTTACAGAGATTACCCTTTTAGGGCGGGATAACCTCTTAAATGCAGAGATTCTTGGTGAATCTTCAACAAAGAACGCCTTCGCTAACTTTAGGGATGATCACATTAGGACGACGCCCTTTGGATGGAAGACGCTGGACCTGCCGGGCTTCATCTTACGTTGGTGAAGACTTCTCTCTAAAGCCGTATGCGGCATCGCTGATTGTGCAACCTTAATTCAGCTCCGGCCCGCTCCAAGTGCGAAAGTGCGGTTGGGCTGATTGGACTTCCTGCTCCCTCCCAAGGAATATAGTGAAGCCTTGGGCTTCACAGTACAGTTGAACTCTTGAATGCCATTTCTTCTGCAATAAGGAGATCAACAACGTCAGTTTTCTTTTACAGGATGTAAAATATTATCTCTACTTGTACTTTTGCCTCAAAGATGGGAGGAGGAATATGTCCCCACCGGGCGTGCCAGAATTTGTGGGATCGAAAATACGCGCCTGACATCGTGTAACACCAGACGATATATCGAAGCACAAATATCGTATTTTTATTGTGTGGGTTCTTTCAATTCCTAATAGAGGCAAGCCCCTATTATTAATTACCCCAGACATTGTCTTGGGAACCTCCGATTAAGAGACAAAAATACAAGTAGAGACAATGAAAAAACAATAATTTATTTTATTACAATGTAATGTGATCCGTTACATATCAGCATATGTTTATATATAGGGATATATTTATTTATTTGTTTATTTATGACGCCGCCCCCGCCTCAGGATCTGTGCCCCGCCATATGGGATCCATAATCCACAGGTTGCCTTGCGCTTGAGACTTGTGACCGAGGTTCAGATCGCCAACTGAGCCGCTTTTTAAGAGTTGCATTAGCCTTTTTCTCCATCAAAATATGCACTGCCCGAGCTGCAAAAAGGGCTTGTGCTATATACGACTACTGAAGATCTTGGTATCTAGTCTTCAGCGCCGCAAATTTCATTCCAATTGGAGTAACCAGGCAGGAATTATGATTTTTTGGAAATGAGTCTTCGGCATTGTCAACGGCAGGATCGCTGAAATTGACTATTTTATCAGTCAAAATTTACACCGACTGAGCCACCGAACGAGTCTGTGTTGTATTTGACTATTGGAGATCTAGGTATCTAATTTCCAATGCCACAGATTTTATCTTGATCGGAGTTTTCTGGTCGGAGTTATGAATTTTTGAAATTGGGTGATCAGCATGGCTGACGGCAGAAATGCTGAAATTTACCCTTTTATTTGTCAAAAATCCACACTGATCGGACCGCCGAATGAGTTTGTGTTGTATATTAATGTTGGAGACCCAGATGTCTAATTTTTAACGCCACAGATATTACCTCAATCGGAGTTTCCAGACCAAAGTTGTGAATTTTTGAAATTGGTGATCGCATAGGGTGGCGAGAAATGCTGAAATCTACCCTTTTATTTATCAAAATCCACACCGATCGGGCCAATCGAAAGGATCTGGCCATACTGAATATAAAATGCTGGAGACCCAGGTGTGTAATTTCCAACGCCATAGAGATAACCTCAATCGGATTTTCCGGAGTGCAGTTATGAATTTTGAATATGGGCAATCGTACGAGGTTTCGGGAATTAATTTGTCGAACTATAGGGTTCATCCTTTTTCCCCATCGAAATACGTGACCGATCGGTTCCGCGAAAGGATCCATGCTGTATATGATTGTTGAAGATGTGGATGTCTAGTTTCCAATGTCACAGATCTACGCCTCAATCGAGTTCTTTGGGCCGAGGAGTTATGAATTTTGAATATGACCCTTTATTAGGAGTAGTAATCTCTGCGGCGACCGCCATTTTTTATTTAGCGATGCAATCAATTCGCAATAGCAGGTTTTCAGATAATACTGCGTAAGGTATCTACAAAGAATTCGACTGACTTTTCAATAATTTTCAGCAGACCATTCTTAAAACACCCATAATGCTAGAAAATTCATTTGCTCTATCTTGACAATCATCATCTGCATGAATAATGTGATCATCGACAAATGTACCTACCATTTACTTGTCTTTAGCCTCAAGCATAAGATGTTAGTGGTAATAGCTTCAATGACTTGAGCATCACTATGAACACCCTCGGTTTGCTAGACCAAAATTGTGGAATTCATAAAACCGCAGGGATCTTGACAATCTTCTTCGACTTCACCGGTTCATTCGAGCCAATATTCACATAAGTCTTCAAAATTAGTTATAATAATGTTTTCCTCTTTTATAACTCTGCATTGAAAGATATTCCATTGAGGTATTCCCTCCTTTGACAAATTTCTGCAGACTTCTCTTTCTCATGAATCTTCCATTTTAATATCTCCTTCTCAAATCCTCTTCATTATCATTTTCAAAGATTTTGTTTACGGAAATGGTGCACGGAGCTTGCAATGCTCATAGAGAACTCTCTACAGTGCATACATATAAGAGAATCAACCTTCTGACAACTTCTTTTCCTTTATTTTCTTCATTTTGCAGTAGCAGTCAGTAGCTTTTTAATTTTTATTTACTATTATTAGAAAATTTTGACAGAGTCTCCCCTGTATTTGGGCTTTCACATCAACACATCAATTCATACACAATCTTCAATCATACATGGTCTTCTTGTTTTCTGCGTACGCATGATGGCTCGATCTTTTTGTAGCTTTCCTTTGCGGCGTTGTGATATCTGGCTGACTGCTATCAACTTCTTACAGCAATGCTTCAATTGTTGATGACGAACAAGCACTGATTTTTGATGATGAACAGTGATTGTTGATGACGGACGATCTATAAGGTTATTAATTCCCAGAAGTGCTGTTGTAGGCGAACCAAGCTGCCGTCCGGGGCATTGATGTAGATGAGCAAGCTATTGTCTGAGGATGTAGATGAGCAAACAGAATTTGACGACGAACATCGGTCCACTAACATGTCATTTTGCGGATGGCGACAAACGAGTGCATGAGGCGCTAATGGGCCATTGATGGCAATGGCTGACGACGACCGGAGCCGTCGAGTCTTGATGACGTCAAGTGGGTCACCGTTTGCTTGTCGGGTTCTTTGTTGGCAATGACCGCAGAGGTGCTACCAGTCTTGTCTGCGGGTGAGCCACCGGCCGTCAATCGGCAGAGGGTCGCTTGGCCGGTGGCGTCGACGGCGGTGAGGGCGACGGTCTCTGTCGGGGGCCGGTCGTGAGAGAGGAAGAGATGGAGAAGAGGGGGGAGCTGATGTCCCTTTCTCTTGATATTTTTATTATTTATTTATTTATTTATTTATTTATTTATTTATTTTATTCATTTTATTTAATCTCCCTTTTTATTATAATATAGAGAGGAGAAAAGTAAGAAATACCCTTTTTGTTTTCTTTCTCTGCCGATCCACATCTCTTCTCGATTCCTTGCACAGTCTTCTTCCCTTCTTGTCTGTCTTTCCTTTTGGTTGTCTGTGCGAGCCTGAGTTTTCTTCTTCTGGTTTCTGTCTTTAGATTTCTCTCTTTCTGTCGCCTTTTTTCTCTTTCTCCTTTCTGATCGATATTTTTTTTTGTCTTGTTCCTCCCCCTATCTTTCCTCTCTTGGTTGTCTTATAATCTTTTTTTTGTCCTTATCTCTTCTCAACCCCTTCTTCGTAAAATCCCCGAGAGATCACAACTCTCAACCGGATAGGAACAAGAGATAAGATCAAATCTCTTTTTTTTTTTTTTTTTTTAATTTTTTTTTAAAATTTTGATAATAATAATTAATTAATTAATTCAATGAACTATTAATTATTATTATAATACCTCGGGATTTGTACTCCATGCCTCGGGATATGGATTATGCCTCGGGATTGGTATTCCACCTTTTTTTTTTAAAGATAATATTTATACCCTTGATTTGTCTCGGGATATGTTCTTGGATGGAATTTATACCCCTTGGTTTGCCTCGGGATATGTTTTCTTATCAAATCTTGATTTGGCCAGGATTATGATAAGTTGAATTTTATTAGAATTAGAATTTTAATTCTAATGAGATGAATACATATATATTTTTTTATATAAACAACCGCGTATCTCATTGGTCTCATGCCAGACAACATGAGGCTATGCTCAGCGAGCCCGCTCACTCCACTGACGCATACCTACCTAGTCAAGACACATTTAAGGGCACCACGAGTGCCTACAGTCAAGTGTCGGCCCACGGGAGGGCATGTCCAACGAGCATTCCAACAAACATGTAGTAACAACACTACCACAAGCACACCAATCATACACATACGAGGAAAGAGAGCAAAACAAACATGTATGTGCATGCATCCAAGAAAAATAGATACCACAAAGAAGATATGCTAACTAATAGCATTCATCAAAGCAAGAAACCCAAACAATGGGTAGGAGCGAGGCAATTAAGAGTAACTTACCTCAATTGGTATAACAAGTCGACTAGCCCGAGTCCCTCCTGACGCGGCTCAATGCTCCACGTCGACACCTGGTAACTATAAACCGGTCTCAAACAATGCACACGTGTTCATAAACTACTAGTTTTATGACGCATGTCTAATAATACTATTAATAGCACTAATGCAGAATTTCTGAATTTGTCGCGCAGTCCCAAAGAAAACCTCATAACTTTTGATCCAGGAATCCGATCGGGTTCATCTAATGCTCGTTGGAAAGATATTTTCCTCATCTTTCCAACGGTATATTATACGAAGTGGACAGCCGGACTGCAGGCCCTTTCTTGTTTCCATCTTGAATAATCTTGGTCCATTAAACTTAATTAGTCTTGATTAAGTCATTTTGATTTCATAATGGACCCAACTCATTGGGTTTAATCAAACCTAATATGACTAAAACCTAACCTTCTTTAATCTCACTACTTGGCTATTAAACCAACTCGGTCTTGAAGTGAATTAACTTAACCCATTTATTGACCTCTGCATGTATAACCCTTTAACAGTAACCAAGTTCTCTAGCCCTCTTATCAAACAACACCTATGCTACCCCTTAAATCGTTCCCATAAACCAGCAACCTCAAGTTACTCATGTCCATGCTTTCATGAACCTTCAAAGATAGGGATAGATTGGTTTTACACTTCTCATGATCATGTATATAAATTCAATTCATGAAACCACCCATGGAGGTCAAACTCCAACCCTTGGACCAATTCTTTACTCATTCAGTCCCCCATATATCCTTATAACCCATGCATGCATGCATATATGAATCCTCATATTTATCACTACACACAGCTGAGATGCGGGAATTTAGAGAAACTCACGAGTATAGATGTCAACAGATACTGAAGACAAACTGATCATCCAAACCAGATCTCCACTGTTCAGATTGGAGCACGACAAGTCTTCACCACGCTCACCAAAAATCAGCTCGATCAGACTAGGAATGATCATCCGATTGAAGCAGATGATGAAACTGGTCGGTGCAGGAAACCAACAGTGATAGGTTCTGTTTCACACCCCAGAACCCTACTCTCCCGGCCACCAAAAACAATCTTCACCGTTCAAAATGAAGAATGAAGAGTCAAGAACAATCTCACCGAAAATCAGCATGATCCAACGGTGAAAAGGGTCGGAATGCTAATGGACATAGAGCATGCTCAACATACCTTTGAACAAAAAATCCAAGTCTCTCAAGTTTTTCTCTTTTCTTCCTTCCTCTCACATCTCTTCTTGATTCCCAATGGCCCATAAACTTTCTCAAATTTGTTATTGTTCTATGCCAAGCTTCAAGATTACATGCTATATATAGGCCTTACAAGTGTAACTTCTACAACCCTTCCTATTCTAAACCTCCCTCATAAACCTCAAGACAACATCCAATTGATTCCAACCTTTCAACTTTATAACCCCCATGACATTTTTCATATTCCATTACTCTTCTCAAAACCATCATGGATAGAAAATAAATCATTTGGGTTTGACAAATTTGATCCACCTTAATTAATTAGCTTGAATTATTGAACCTAACCATATCGGCCAAGTAATCAAATTTAACATAATTAAACCTGATCCAATCAAATCCCTTGGACTCACTTTTTTACTAGTTGGTTGAACCCAACCCTGAACCCAAATCTTGATTGATTAGACTAAATTAACCAACTTATCAACTTAATCGATTAACTAATTAACCTTTTAAATCAATTAGACTTAGTCATTTGGCTAGCCCAACCACATTGTGCTAGTCTACTTGATTAGGTTTAACAGGTTGAGTGAGCCCTATTTAATTAAACCTAGTCAACTAATCAGTTTGACCAAACCAACTTAATTAAACCCAATGAACTCATTAGGTCCGAACCCCACTCAATTACTAATGGTTTGCCGACATCAATAGAATTAATTTAGATTTAACCCAATTTAAACCTTGATTCACCCTAATTGGTTGAACCTAACCATCATCACACAATGGTTCAATCGAACCAACTAAACTAAGTGAATCAAACCACCTTTAAAATTTGATTGGGTTTAGCCAATTTGAATCAACTTAACTTAATTATATATCCAATTTAATTAATTAAGTTAGATTATACTAATTACTCAAATAATCATCCCTCTAATCCCTCTTCTTCTTCTTCTAGGCCGAGCTCACCGGAGCCGCCATCGGTGAGCACACAGCCCATTGGGACTGGCTTGCCATGCCTCTGCGATCACGTCTGTCAGAACTCCCTCCGGGGGTGGCGACCGACGCCTACACCTACTCCAAAGTTTCTCCGTCCCGGCTTGAGTAAAACGCCGGTATGCATATAACTAAGTCTAAAAAGCTACAACGAGGAGGAAAATACTTACCAGAAGGTCTCCGCTGACAAACACCGCCACTTGAGAGCTCCCTCAGCGGTTGCAAGCGCTCTGTCTTCTCCGGCGCACGAGGCTGCACCGGTGACCAACTACCACCACCTTCTCCTTCCTCTCTCGGCCTCCCCTCTGACCGAAAACGCCGGAAATGGACATGGGCGCTTCAAACGCTGGCAGATACCCCTTTACTCTCTCTGCAGCACAGCTCGTCGGAGCTCCACTCCCACTATGGCTCACTAACCCTTGCGTTCGATGCCCCCTCTCAAGTCATGGCTACCACCTTTATAGGCTGAGGGAGTGAAGAGGAATCGCCTTACAAGGGGCAAGGCTGTTGGTGACGCCCGGCCTTCACGCGTGTAATGGCCGGGGAAGGAGGCGAGACGCACGGTGGCGTTCGCGGCCGGTTGAGGGAGAAGGCGGCCTGCATTGTGATCGGTTTTCTAGATGGACGATGCGGATCACCCAGATCCATCCAACGGCCAGGAACACGTCCATATACCTCGTATCATGTTCACTACTTGGTCAGACGGTCGCGATCTAATCGTGATCAACAGCCAGATCTTGCCTTCCCGTCTCGATCTTGTGAAAATCACAAGATGAGAGGTAAATCGTCAACCCAAGCCTTTGTGAGACCATTTCCATCGCCACTATCACCAAATGCCTCGGATCCAAACATGATCGATGGATCTAATTACGGATGACACGCATTGGCCCTCCGCATTGGCCACTATAACGCTTCCCACGATTTACAGCGATCGAGATTAGTAGATCTCACCGGTAGTTGATTAAACTTCCATATGGACTTTTCTCTGACAAATTAACTAGAGATCCCTGCTTCTTTTTAGATTACACTTTGTCCACATATGTGAGAGAGGAAAATTTTCCTAAAGTCCTTATTACTCTTCAAAATTACATTAAGGTCCTTTTGACCCTCCATTAACCCTAATTAGGGTTTTAATCCTTTTAACCCTTATTTTCCCTTCTTAATTCAATCACTAAATACATAGGGAACCTTCCTTTAGTTGACTAAATCAAGAAAAAATTTGCTTCATAAAATCCTCGAATTTTACAACAGCATAGCTCCAAAACTCTCTTAATACAAATGATTTACTCTCACAAGTAGACCAGTAACCACTTCCACTAGAAAACAATCGTAAACCCCAAAAAATAAACCCAAAATGCCAAAACCCTAAGCCCTAGAAAATAAACACGTGAGATAACTCTGCCCTGCGAAATGGTTGGCCTAAGCCCCAAAAACCGAAGAGCTTTACTCTGGGAGAGGCTCGCCTGCGAAATGGTTGTTGGAAGGTGGGGACTTCCTGGTGGCCGGCAGAGACTGGATGCTGCGAAGCTGGAGAGTAGAACAGAGGAAGCAAACCGTCACCTTAGGGTGAATGACAAACGCGTGCGATAACGCCGCCCTGCGAACGGCGCGGAGTTCAAAAGCTTTTAAGCGGGACTGACGTTACATTTGAAAAAAAAGGAGGGGCTTGTTAAGATTATGGAAAATATGAGGGATTCTTTGTTGAGAAACCAACTTTTCAGGGTTTCTCGTGGGAAAAAAAAAAAATAATAGTTTCTTTGTGAATTTGAAGAGTTTTTTTTATTGTTTCGCTTATTAAACACTTAAGAAAATATTTTGTTGGTTTATGCGCGCATTTATTTCTACGCTTATTTAACGGTTGAAACTTTTATTTTTTGGGGTTCCGCTTATTATACTCCTGAAGCGTTATTTATTTATTTATTTATTTTTTGTAGTTTTCACCTTGTAACATAGGAATGCATCAAACGAAATTGACGGATGTTGAAGAAAACCCATAATATTAATAATACTTAATGATAGGGGTAAACGTGGAAAGACACATGACATTAATCCAGGTGTGCACGAAGCGGAATCGTAGCCAATACCCTGTACCAGATCATGGGGCATTCCCCCTCGGATCCAAGGTCTAATTCTCTTCGGGACCCAATCGCCATCTCCCTCGAACCTAAGGAGAAGCGATGCCATCTGAACCCCGAATCGCCGAACGTAATTAATATCGGCCTCAAAGCCGCTAGCCAGCTACCCCTCTTCAGATTCGAGCCAGTTCAACCCAGGCCAATGGCGGAGGAGTTCTCCAATGATTGTACATCAGATTCAAAGCCCCTCGGTGTACCATCCAACCATATCCGAAGGAGGGCTTCGAGAAGCTTCTTGAAGAATAAACGGTTAGAGCCAAATCGGAGCTGAGGAGCTAACTTGGGCCTCGAAAAAGAGTTACGCTCCTCTTTTGGTTTTTTATCCTCTTCCAATTTCCAAAGCTCTCTCGAGCTAAACGCTTTGCACTTATTAAACGCTTATGCGTATATTTTATGGGTAAACACTTATACTTTCGTATTTTTCTCATCTCAAGTCCAAATAAATATATAGCAGAGTCTAATGTTTTACGATTTTTTCTAGTCTTTCTGTTAAGTATCCTTTTTGGCGGCTCTTCATTTTCTTTATTCTACTGCTATTCATTTTCTGTATTATTGACAAAGTCACAGAAGCCTCCTACAACGAATGCATATAACATTTGTTAAAATATAAAGGCAAAACATGTTGAACATCAAATGGAAGAAAAAGATCTAAGCTGTCAACACAAATTAGGGGCCTTTTAAACCTGTTCTTCATAATTGGAATGGAATAAATTATGGACGGAAGCCAAGGAAAATACAGTGTTGTTGCAACACAAATTGAACAAACAAGGCATGATAGAATTCACCTGAAACAAGTGAAAAAGTGAACTCAAATAAAAACATAAGTGAAAAATAGATCCCGGTACAGCTAGTAGGCTGCAATGGTTGCCTGTTTTGTCCTTCCAACCGATACATCTCACAGCCAAAACCAAGACATGCATAAGACATACCCAAAACAATAATTCAAGGAAAATACAGTGTTGTTGCAACACAAATTGAACAAATAAGGCATGAAACAAACTGTGAAAACAAAGCGAAAAAGTGAACTCGTGCTCAAGGAATCAAAAACCTGAGATAGCAATGCCTCATTGTGCTATGTTGGATTTTTCAAGTTCGTCATCATAGCCAAACCAATGAAAACCTATAAGGACAAACAAAGATATTAAAACATACCCAATAATTATACATGAAAACATAGTCATAAGTTAAAAAAAGTCCAGCAACAACACATAATAAAGATAGTAGCATCCAAAGTCAGTATGAGGATCATAATAGAAGATCAGAATAACACAACAACCTATCATCAGAAAAGGTACTATGCAGGTAATCTAAAAAAAACATTCAGCATGAGGACATTCATTATACAAATGAATCTACAAACAAAAAATAATAATATTAAAATAAAAAAAAAGAAAAAAGAACAAGACCAGGAGATCCATAAAGGTATTGGAAGAGGATAGAGAACCAGAAGAGGAGCGAAACCTTTTTTAGAGATAGAAGTGCATATGAGAGAACTAAAGTGGAAGGCAGCTGTAAATATAAAGCTACCATCTTAGTCAATCAAATCAAGAAAAGTGGGGTTTTGGTTATGAAATATATTTTGGGATTAGTGAGCTATCCTTTAGAGCACTTTTACTCAAGGTGTCAAGTGGGACTAATTGAGCCAAGTGGCAAGCTCTTCTCCACCAAGCCTCGCCAGCCTTAAGATGTCGGAGTCCAAGTAAATGGCTTTGACTGGAATAAATTATGGACAGAAGCCTCCTGCAAGGAATGCATGCAACATTTGTTGAAATTAAAGCTAAGCATTTACACAAATTAAACAATAAACTGAACCCATCTCATTCCCCTCTACTATTTTCAATAATTCGGAAACTGTTCTCCTTCTTGGAAAGTCCGCTTCTCGCCATAGCACATAATGTGTGGAGTCTTCGTGAAGGTGTTTCCATAAACAAATTTATTTATTTTAAATTGAAGAATTAAGTTCAAAGGTACATCAAGTTGAAACAGAGCAAGCCTAATTCTTACTTGATAGGTTATTCTTTTCTCAACCAGAATGGTCATGGATGTTTGGTCTTTCACCATTCTTGATCTCCAAAATAGACCCATCTTGAAGTATTACTTTATTTTCTATCTCGAATGCTATGATACATCGTGCGATATGCACAGTTTTATGAAAACAACACCATTAAAAGTTGTTTGTAGAAGAATGATAAAACAACCGAGATTTCTTAGGAATCGATAAATGAGCTTATCACTAGCAACCTCATCAAATGGAATTTTTTCTTCCCTTGCACAAAATTCAAAATACTTGGACAAAAAAGCACCACAGCTGGACCCATCAGCCTGCAATGGGTTATCAATAAATTTGATTATTTTCCATTGCTTTGGGTCGATGGAGTCCTCCAATAATTGAAGCTGAAAATTTAAGGTTTAGTATGAACATTATAGACATTGAGTACATGAAACATGATTGAATACATACCATCAAAAAAAAAAAAAACAAAGGCTTATAAGCTTGTACACCATGCTTTATATAATCAAAAATGTAAATACTCTTGTGTTCATGGTCAGCACATGCTAAAAAAAAAGTGACTATTGAGCAGCATTGGAAAAAAGACCTTGATGAAGCAAAAACAACAACCAGGTTAATAAAGTGGTACATTAACTTTGTTGTCTAACCATATGCTATGTTCCTTACCTTTTTGTGCTCTCTGCCATGTTTAAGAAACAGATTGAAATTTTTATTTTGTGCACTATATCCTGATACCATCAAAATCTACAAGCAATAAAAAGAAATTTATTATACATGGAATGGACATTTTTAAATGAAATATATGAAGAAATAAAGCCAAAAATTGAATTCAACATACAACAAGTGTAATGGGGTAGAAAAAGAAGTCTTCAAAATTCTGACTAAGAATTTCTAGAAAATTATCAATATCCTACAAGATAAAATATTGATTATTAAAAATTGTGAATCTAATAAAAAATAATTCTGTCAAAGAACCATTCAACCCAAACCTAAAGCTGTTAGGTGAGGCCTCAATAATAGTTATATATCTCTAACAGATATCACACTAAAACCAAGAAAAAATTATATAAATAATAAACAATTACATTAGTACTGAATAACGTGCTTGGTTTAAGCAACTCCACTAATTCTGGTGAAAGTATATGCTTTTCTACTTTCTTCGTTACCATTTCATCAGAATACACTTTTAAAAAGACCTACAATTTCTCACAAAAAGACAAAATGTTTTCTCATAATAATGAAAATAATTGGAGCTCAGTAGTTTGTGTAGTAATTTCATATATTACCTCTTGTGCAGCACGGAAGAAGTTAGGTGACTGATAAGATTCAGTAACGATTTTCAATTGATTTTCACTATAATAAGCATTAATCAACATATAATGAGCTAGATGTGAAAGAATTTAAAGATTTATGTGTACTAGAGTATCTACTCCAGCTGCAGAAGGTGAAGCTTGTTAAGCTTCTGGAGAGTCATAATTGATTTGAAGAGCAAGCAGCTTCGGTGATAGTAAGTTAGGGAGTTATTATACTCCCATTTTGTTTTTATAAAGTAACCAGCTATAGAAGTATCCGCATTTTCTTCAAAGTGGAATAAATATCATTACCTCTCCTGACTCTGAAGAATTGACCAAGCATTATTGATTCTCTGAGCTTAGCTTATAGCATCACTCGGCACAGTTTTATTAGACTGTTGTCCCAAGAAAATCAAATCTTCGCCATAAGGGCTAATCTCTTTTTTTGGTCTGAAGTTCCTGCACTTGTAAACTATGATGTCTCTTTGATGTCATATGAGCAGGAGCCTTTGTAGCATTCTTTAGTGGTGAGGGTGGTCCTGCTCATGCTTCCGGTGGTGAGGATGCTGGTGCTTTTGGTGCCAGTGCTGCTGGTCCTTGCGGTGTACATTTGTAGGCACCCCTTTCTACACTTTTTCGTGGGGGGCCCTCTTATCGAGATAGAGATAAAGAAAGATGAACAACATTTGCAACATCTTCAAGCGGCGGCATTGTTTGTTGGCCATTCGTCTGCACAGATAGTGCATCGATCTTTGATTCAAGCCCATCTAACTTTTTCAGGATGGGATACACCATGTCCATCTTCCGCCCATGCTTCAAGGAGCGTGATTTCTTTCCGGGGGAACCTAAACGTGCTCATCAGAGTGCCCTTTCTTGGTGGGTCGGCTTGTGCAAACCCAATCAACTCAGCCTCCGCCAAACAAGAGGGGATGAGGGGAACAAACTGAAATACACACAGAAGAAAAGTAAATAAACAGTTAAGTTAAAACATAAGCATTTAAGCAAAATACTAAAATGTTATAGAACTAATAAACGCTTACCTAGAAAATAAACACTTTATATGAAAATAAGCCTTTAAGCAAAACAATAAATAAGTTTACCAGAAAATAAAACCAAAGCAACACAATAAAAACTTTAACAAAAAACCTAAGCATTTACACAAAACAATAAACAGAACCCATCTCCTTCCCCTCAAGTGTTTTCATTAATATGGAAACTAATTTCTCCTTCCTAAGCTATTCTGTCTGTAGCACATAATGTGTGGAGTCTTCTTGAAGCACACTGTCACGGCCCGACCCGAATCCCGGGACCTCGAGTGCGTGAACAGATCGGCCGTACCCAAGTAGAGGCGCACCTCACTCGGATACAAGGCCTAAGGAAATCATAGCAGATAACAAATAATAAATAATATGTCATAAATAAATATCCTCAGAGTCATACAACATAAAATAATCATAAGGGTTCAAAATACCCTACAATGGTCTATACAAGATCAGGCCCTACAAGGGTCCTAAAACTCTCACACACAACATGAGGTCCTCGAACCTCTCCAACCTGTCCCAGTCCCACGTGCAGCTCCAAATCCTGAGTCATCTATCCCTTTAATCTGGAAGGGAGAGAAAAGAAGTGGAATGAGCTTTTGAAAGAAAAGCTTAGTAAGTACCCTATAGAATATCACAATGATGCCACAACAGATAACAACAGATAGTCAAACAGACATATAAAAAATGGTCAGCACAACAAGCCAATCAAACGGGGCCCCCTAAACTCATCCAATCATACCTCCACGGTCAGCACAAGTGCCGTGTGCCTCAGTGGTCAAGTATCGGACGACAGGTGGCTATGCTCCATAGGTACGCATACCCAATCCTGACACATACTGATAAGTGTTCAAATGAGCATCAATCATACATGAAATTCATGCATATTATCTTATGTTTTGGAAGAATATTGGCCCGCCGGTGCTCAAAAAGGCTTTGTTTTTGTAAACAGGGCAGAAAACAGCAATCGCAAGAGAAAGGAAGTGTTTTCGAGAAAACGCGGGCCAAAGTAAGCGAAACGGAGCTGGAAGAAGGTCCATACGGAGTCTGATACCGGACCAGATGGACTGAGACTCCTAATGGACTCACGAATAACGGGACCGACGGGACCCCGCATTACTGCGAGGACCTCGAGATATACGACTCCGTACAACACTCCGTATGGTGGTCGTATATAAAGGGATATACGAGTGCATTATGAAATACATCTTTGGGTCGTATATATTAAAAGCTGCGGTGCGATTTCGGCCGAACCGAGGGCAAAGTCGGAAATACACCCAAAACCCTAGAGGGGATATAAATAGAGATGTAAAATGGGGTTTTGGGGCATCTTGGAGGGAGATTAGAGCCAAAGCTTCAAGGAGGGAGAAGCCATCATCATCTTCTCCACCATCTTGGAGGAGATTGAAGAAGAGAAGAGAAGGCTCAAGAGGGCTAGAGAGAAGAAGTAAGGGCTAAAGAAAAAAAGGGAAATCTCCAAACGGTCATCATCAAGGGTTTGCTTCATGACTCTTGTGTTTGATTTCTTCTTTAACATTGATTGTAACTCTCCATTGATGGAGAGCTAAACTTTTGATACTTGGGTGTTGATGAACCTTTAGGTTATGGTTAATTGATATTGTCTCTTCTATGTTGATTGATTGGTTGAATGCATCATGGTCTATTGAATGTATTGTATAGTGAAAGCATTAACCTCTCTACGTTGCGAGAGCCCGGAGAGGTTTCTCTAGTCCATGTGGGGGAAGAAGCGAGCGCACTCCCCGTGTGTAGACAAACTTCAATAGAGAGGACTAGGAGTACACCGGGAGCCCGGGTACTAAGGCGAGCTACTCCTTTAAATGTCTTATTCCCTTAGTCCTTCCAAGATATAGGTTCCCTAGAACTTAACTAGTGAGGGTACTAGGTTGAGTAATCACCCTCGAGCGAGGGGATGAAATCGTATTAGGAACCTTTGGCCAATGATTCACCAAGATTCAAAGAGAGAGCATTATCCACATCTAAGGAAACCCAAAGGGGATTCAATCACCCAAGTATTCCCCTTCATCGATTGACATCTCCAAGATCAATTGCATTTGTTAATTTGCTTTATTAGCCTTAGAGTTAGAATTAGTATCATCAACCCGAATTGATTGACTAGATAATAGACAATTAATTAGTACTAGTATTTTCTTTCTCCCTGAGGATTCGATACCCGACTTTTCAATAGTCCACTTTACTACTTGATTCGACCCGTACACTTGCGGTTAGAACGCATCAAGTTTTTGGCGCCGTTGCCAGGGAGATTTAGGATTACTAGGAAAACTAGGAGTTTATTAATCTAGTCGTTTACTTTCAGTTTTTACTTTGTTTTAATAATTGTTTGGTTGCACAGTGTCTCTTAGCATTTTAGTTGTAATTTCAGTTTAATTCTCTCGTGATTGCTAATTTTCCTCAATTCTTCATTGCGAGGTGTTGATGTATGACCCGAAAGAACCCTAAGGGTCTTGTCAAAGCCGACAGTGAAATTGATCGAACATTCCATAGAAGGTTGAGAGAAGTGGAGGAATTAAATCCCGGACCCTCTTCGGGGTCGGAGAACTTCATACCCACCGAAGGTAGTTTGGATTTTAGAGAAATCCCTATCATGGCCGGGAGGCGGCTTACACTATCCGAATATGAGAGGTCTCACTATACAGAGGAAGAATTTAGCATGCACCCCCCTAATGTGAACATGAACAACTTCGAGATCAAGCCCAGCACCATGACTATGATCCAAAATACAGCCCAGTTTGATGGAAGGCCGGATGAAGACCCTCACGCACATATTGCCAAGTTTGTTCAGATTTGCAACATGTTCAAAATCAATGGGGCATCCGATGACGCCATTAGATTGAGATTGTTCCCCTTTAGCTTGAGAGAAGGGGCCTACAGGTGGTTAACTTCACTTCCATCGGGATCCATTCGCACATGGGCCGAAATGCTCGACAAGTTCCTTGGGCGGTACTTCCCACCTAGTAAAGCCGCAAAGCTTCGATTGGATATTTCTTCTTTCAAGCAAGGACCCAATGAATCGTTCTATGAAGCCTATGAGAGATACAAGGACTTACTCCGGCGTTGCCCTCAACATGGGATGGACGATTGTGCTAAGGTCCGGACCTTCTACCATGGGTTGGATGATGCAACCCGACATTTGGTTGATGCAGCCGCCGGGGGCTCTCTTGGGAATAAATACCCCGATGACGCCGAGAAAATTTTTGAAGATATGGCTAGCAATGAAGCCCATTGGTCTACTCGGGGAAAGCAAGTCAAATTGGTAGGCTCCGTGAACGAACCTAATGCAATTGATTTGGCTCTCGCGGAAAAGTTGGACACTTTGACAAGGAAGATTGAGGCATTGACCACCGGTAGCCCCTCAAGTTCATCTCCGGTATCATCTTGTAACACTTGTGGTGGAGGGCATAACACAACAAGTTGCCCAATTATGAGCATGGAGAACCTCACCATGGAGCAAGTGCAGTACTTGAACAACAACCAAGGGTAATCGGGGGGCCAATACAGAGCCTATGCACCCAAGTGGAACCACCCGGGTTGGCATATGGGAATCCTAGTGGAGGGCAATATCCCCGGCTTCCAACATCCTCCTCAAGCCACAAGAGAGAAAATTAAGCTTAGATGAGATGGTGTTGAAGATGGTGCAAGAAAATCAAACGGCTATCCAAGTCTCCGTGTTCTTGTCGCGAGCTTGGAGAACCAAATGGGTCAAATGGCCAAGGCAGCTTTGAGAGGAGAGGGAAGCTTGCCTAGCAACAAGGAGACAAATCCACGTGAGCAATGTAAGGCAATTACTTTGAGGAGTGGTAAGGAGATTGAATCCCCGATTGGAGAGCAACAAAGGAAGAATTCAAGTGGAAAGGATGCACCGGTACCCGCCCACTTCAAGGAAAAGGAAGGGAGCAAAAGAAGAAGCCACACTCATTCCCTCCATATCATCCAAAGGTCCCTTACCCAGCAAGATTGAGAAAAAGATAAGGAGGATGCCTAATTTGCAAAGTTCACAAGCATGATGAAGCAACTACAAATTAATTTGCCCTTGGTGGATGTCCTAGCACAAATGCCAAATATGCAAAATTTATGAAGGACCTCCTATCTAATAGGAAGAAGTTGGAAGAAGTGGGTGCCAAGTTACTCTCAATGCTCTCAATGCTCGGTCGTTTTGCAACATGATTTGCCCAAGAAACTCAAGGACCCCGGTAGCTTTGTTGTCCCATGTACTTTTGGAGAGGGGATTACCAAGAAAGCATTGGCGGATTCAAGAGCAAGTATTAATGTGATGCCCTATAGCTTATACATGAAACTGGGCTTGATGATCCAAAGCCCACAGGGATGACAATTCAACCGCGGAACCGGTTCGTGAAGAGGCCCAAGGGCTTGGCCGAAGATGTGCTTATCAAGATTAATGAGTTTGTGTTCCCGGCCGACTTTGTTCTTTTTGACGTTGATGATAATGTGGATGTGCCCATCATCCTTGGGCGCCCATTCCTCGCTACCGCCCAAGCACTTGAAGATCATGCCCAAGGGAAGCTAGCATTGAGAGTGGGGGATCAAGAGGTGACCTTCCAAATACCCGAAGCAATGAAGCATACCGTGGCCCAAGACGATACATCCTACAGTATGGACGACATCGATCTGCTTACCTCTGCTTGTATGGAAGATCTCCTAATGATAGACCAGCTGCGCGATGAGTTGAATGAAGGCGAGGACATCACAGAAGAGGTCCAGGGGAATTCAGCTATGTCAAGTAAGGGGGACTGGGCCAAAGTAGAGAAGACCAAGAAGAGAAGGAGGCCCATTCCGACCATGAAGAAGTGCTGGAGGAAGGTGCAACAACACGGGGTAACCGCCACATCCTTCTCCTCCACTTCCCACCATGAGCACTCAGGTATGAAAGTAAAGGATTCCTCTATTTATGCGCGTTTGGGAGAGTGTTTGTTCGGGGCATGCTTCAAGGGAAGGAATGATGGAAGCTTCAAGGTATTTGAGCCCCCATAAGGTAAATTGGAGGTACGTCAAGCTAGTGACGTTAAACAAGCGCTTCTTGGGAGGCAACCCAAGTTTTAGAACTTTCTTTCTTGGTTTTTGGCAATTTTCGTTTCTTTTGATTAGCTAGTGATGCTTGAAATAAGTTGAAGTAGCGTTGTTGTCCAATTTTCTCCATTCTTATGCTGGATGTTGTCAATTAGGGGTAATATCTTGCTTATTATCAGGCCGCGCGAAGAGAACGGTGTAAATGAACCCTGGGAGGGCTGTATAAGCCTCTGCCTGTGTGTATCTGAGGTCTCATACGGACTGAGATCAGTCCGTATGCCTAGACAGGGATATATACGACCCCGTATGGACTCCGTATAGGAGTCCGTATAGGGTCGTAAGGAGGCACGAGTGGGGTGCTTTAAAAAGCCCCCCTTTTCACCCCTCTCTTCCTCACCTTCCCCCTCTCGTGCCCTAGCAACCCTACACCTCCTCTTCGTGACGCGGCGTCGACCCTTCCTCAAATTGAGGCTTGATCATCCCTAGGTATGTGCTAAACACCCATAATCTACATTATATGCTTTGGCGACATGATTTGGAAACCTAGGGTTGTTTGAAATCGACTTTTCATTTGATTGACATGAATGTGTGAGATTCTTGTGCCATTTTGTGATGAAACTTGTATTGAATGAATGTTGAATGTTTTAGAAGTGTTTGGGTGCGAAATAATGTAGAAATGGGGCCAAGATTGCCGCGGCCGGCAAGCTTCAAGGAGCCCATACGGACTCCCATACGGAGTCCTATACGGACTCGTATAGGGGGTTGCCCCCGTATACGGACTACGGTCAGTCCGTATGGAACCCCGTATAGGGGCAATTTAGGGCCTTTATTTAAAAATCTTGGCATATCTTTTTTGCTTAACCGGCACTGACGTTCTGTGTTTAGTTTCAGGTATGCCGAGGAAGATTACAGCATCAAAGAAGCGCCGGACGGAGGCCGGGTCGTCATCCACCGAGACACGCTTCACAGACGAGGTCCACAGACTTCGACATGTCCGCCTCTCCTCTCGCAGCTTGATTGAACCCGCATTATCGATCGAATACCCTCATCCGGCTCAACATCGCCCGACCCGAGTCCGAGAGATGACATCATTTGGCGGTTGGGGCCGATTTTCTCTCTAAACCATGAAGTGTTCCGCCGCCTGACATTGGAGGTGCTGAGTTCTTTTGAGGCGGACAGGAGTGCGGTGGGGGAGCAGAAGCGCACCGCCATTACCTTTCAGCTTTTGGGCTGGGCGGAGGACGATGAGCTACACCCAGTTCGCACTATACATGGGGCTTTATGACCGTGACTACACCTTCACACGAGAGTACACCGAGCTGCTCACGGCCTTCCCCGAGCGCACCATCTCCTCAGCGAGCTTCTGGATTCAGCTAGGCGGGCGCCATGACAACCACAAGGCATCTTTCATGACGGATCCGGTGCACCGTTACTTACATGCCCTCATCAGTGACTCATGATAATTGCGGAGTCGTCATAGTCACTGATCGCCTATTTCTCTACAGCCTCATCGAGCGAGTTCCGATCCATTTGGGGTACGTGCTTGCAGATTATTTGGCGCATCAGGGGCAGAACACCCGACTCACCGACATCCATGCCGGGCCCTACATCACACGACTCATCATGGGCATGGGTCTCGAGGCCGAGTTGGAGGGGGAGCACTGCAGCTTGGTCTCCCCATCGACATGGCGGCTCCTCGCATGATTGACTGGTGCGGCGAGCAGCGGACGCTACACTTTGGTTGCCTGTGCTTGAGATGGATTCGGAGGAGGAGGGACTCGATGATGATGCAGATCACGGCCGACCCTCACAAGTAGCCTACCCCAAAGACCTCGGTGGACCCTCGGCGCCGTGAGCCGTTATCACGAGGTTGAAGGAGCGGATGACCGAGATGAGAGCTGTCGGGGACCACGATCCTAGCGGAGCGGCGGCGGCTCGGGAGGCCGATTTTTGAGCTCGCTCTTTATCCGCGTGGACACGCCGCCGCATTTGCACCTCCTCCACCTCCAGCACCAGCAGACGACGAGCCAGCACAGGACACTTGACGCATTACTTTTCTATTGCATCTATCTTCATCTGGAACTTTATTACTTTCACTTGTTATTATTTACCTTAGCGCATTATGACACTGAGCAAGGGCATCGCCCTACTACCACAATGTTTTGCTTTTCGTTATGTGGATTTTCCTGTTTTGCATGCTATTGGGTTTGATTCTTCTCTCTATGTTCGCAGAGTCAACAAGGGATTCACGACCCTCGAAAATCAAGCAATCCTCCACTCCCACAAACAACATTCGGCAGCTATTCAGGGGAGTCTCGTTCATCTTTTTCCCACTAATTCCTTGCGCTGAATTTAATTCTCGTGCATTGAGGACAATGCGAACTTCTAGAGTGGGGGTGGGTTACTACCTAGCTCCTCTTAGGGTTATTGCAAACTTTTAAGTGTGGAGATAGGTCGCCATCATGATTATTTATTGTAAATATTTTTGTGATAATTATGTTGGATACGCATGACAACTTGGGCGATAGATAAATTTGACATGAAGTCCTTCTCTAAGCACACCATTTGTGATTTGAAATGCTCCCGATTGAAACACCATGGGCATGTAGAGATATTTTTGTGACAATTATGATTGTGAAAGACAATAGATAACCCATTGCCATGTTCTTTTGACTTTAATAGCTAAGTATTGCTTTCAATGGCTCCAAGAAATTTCGTGGCATTAGTTCAAATTTATTAGCCCCTCATAATATACACAGTGGACAAGTACAATGAAAATAAAATAGTTTTGCACAATAGTTGTCAATTAATAAAGACAGTGTTCCGATGCTTTTGGAGACAAAGTAGGTTGGGGTCCCGGCTCCTAATCAGAGTGGTCCTCAATTCGAAAAGTCATTACTTAGCATGAACACCCATGGGTAAAGTTGTAACCACCCAAGTAGCTAAGGGTTCGGGTGCCTAATCAGCATGGATTCTTTGCAAAAGGGAGGAACTACACTCTACCTTGATCTTTAGTACGGGAAAGTCGGATCCAAGAGATGCCCTACCCGAATAAAAAAAAAAAAGAAAAAAAAAAAGAGAGTAGCGTTTTGAGTATTTGTCCACCGTTCATCTAATAGGGGGTAATTCTTTTGTTTTTAAGGCCTCAAGGACCTTCTAGAGCCCATTGAGAGCATGCTTGTCTTGTTAAGACTTTAGAACATGGCATGTGAAGTGAATAAGCTTTGTCTAGGGCTATATCGAAATGTCACGGGATCAATCTAAGCCTTGGTGTGGAAATAGGAGAACATATTGTAATGGTGAACTTGGAATAGAATTCATGTATAATTTTTATAGCCCAAGGTTGAACACTTATCTTCTTTTGTTGATTTCTTCTCTTTGCTTGGGGACAAGCAAACCTTTAAGTGTGGAGATATGTGATAAGTGTTCAAATGAGCATCAATCATACATGAAATTCATGCATATTATCTTATGTTTTGGAAGAATATTGGCCCGCCGGTGCTCAAAAAGGCTTTGTTTTTGTAAACAGGGCAGAAAACAGCAATCGCAAGAGAAAGGAAGTGTTTTCGAGAAAACGCGGGCCAAAGTAAGCGAAACGGAGCTGGAAGAAGGTCCATACGGAGTCTCATACGGACCCGTATGGACCTGGAGATTCCTACGGACTCACGAACGGACTGACGGGACCCCGTACACGAGGACCTGAGAGATATACGACTCCGTACAACACTCCGTATGGTGGTCCGTATAAGGGATATATGGGGTCGTATGAAATACATACTGGGTCGTATATCGTAAAAGCTGCAATACGATTTCGACCGAACCGAGGGCAAAGTCGGGAAATACACCCAAAACCCTAGAGGGGGATATAAATAGAGATGTAAAATGGGGTTTTGGGGCATCTTGGAGGGAGATTAGAGCCAAAGCTTCAAGGAGGGAGAAGCCATCATCATCTTCTCCACCATCTTGGAGGAGATTGAAGAAGAGAAGAGAAGGCTCAAGAGGGCTAGAGAGAAGAAGTAAGGGCTAAAGAAAAAAAAGGAAATCTCCAAACGGTCATCATCAAGGGTTTGCTTCATGACTCTTGTGTTTGATTTCTTCTTTAACATTGATTGTAACTCTCCATTGATGGAGAGCTAAACTTTTGATACTTGGGTGTTGATGAACCTTTGGGTTATGGTTAATTGATATTGTCTCTTCTATGTTGATTGATTGGTTGAATGCATTATGGTCTATTGAATGTATTGTATAGTGAAAGCATTAACCTCTCTACGCTATGAGAGCCCGGAGAGGTTTCTCTAGTCCATGTGGGGAAGAAGCGGCGCACTCCCCGTGTAGACAAACTTCAATAGAGAGGACTAGGAGTACACGGGAGCCGGGTACTAAGGCGAAGCTACTCCTTTAAATATCTTATTCCCTTAGTCCTTCCAAGATATAGGTTCCCTAGAACTTAACTAGTGAGGGTACTAGGTTGAGTAATCACCCTCGGCGAGGGATGAAATCGTATTAGGAACCTTTGGCCAATGATTCACCAAGATTCAAAGATAGAGAGCATTATCCACATCTAAGGAAACCCAAAGGGGATTCAATCACCCAAGTATCCCCCTTCATCGATTGACATCTCCAAGATCAATTGCATTTGTTAATTTGCTTTATTAGCCTTAGAGTTAGAATTAGTATCATCAACCCGAATTGATTGACTAGATAATAGACAATTAATTAGTACTAGTATTTTCTTTCTCCCTGAGGATTCGATACCCGACTTTTCAATAGTCCACTTTACTACTTGATTCGACCCGTACACTTGCGGTTAGAACGCATCACATACCGACCCAACCTAAACACAAGCACCACTAGTCTCACCGTAATGTCCCGGTCCACGGTGGCATGCTCAGCGAGCATCCAACAACAAACTTATACAAGCAACTAATCCACAAATATGGAAGCAATAAACCATCCAACAGATATGGAATCAACATCAGAGGACCAAGGAATCATAACAACATACACAAGCACAAAACCAACAAAGAAACACCAATCCAGGTAACAACAAGGTCAAAGAAACCCATCAGTAGGTGGGAGCTAGGCAAAGGCACTTACCTGTAAGCACGGAGTCTAGTGTTCCACGGAATCACCTCCAGATGCATCCACGTCAATATCTGGTAATGAAAATCACTACTCAGTACCATCCCCAACACGAAGTGGGCTATTAATATTAATAACAATATTAATGTGAAATTTCTGAAGTTAATGCGTAGTCCGAAAGAACTGCTCATAACTTTTGATCTCGAAACCCGTTTGAGTTAAACCAAAGCTCGTTGGAAAGATCTTTTCCTCATCTTTCCAACGGTATACTATATGTCTCTATCGGGGAATCACAGACTACTCAACTGTCCCTCGAAGTGGGACAACCCGGACTCTGAGCCCTTCCTTGTTTCCATCTTGACTAATCTTGGTCCATTAAACTTAATTAGTCTTGATTAAGTTATTTTGATTTCACAATGGACCCAACTCATTGGGTTTGATCAAACCTAACATGACTAAACCCCAACCTTCTTTAATCTCACTACTTGGCTATTAAACCAACTCGGGTTTAAAGTGAATCAACTTAACCCATTTATTGACCTCTGCATGTATAACCCTTTAACAGTAACCAAGTTCTCTAGCCCTCTTATCAAACAACACCTATGCTAATCCTTAAATCGTTCCCATAAACCAGCAACCTCAAGTTACTCATGTCCAGACCCTATTCACAACCATGTATAGGTACTTAAATAATTATTAGAGTTTACTCAAACCTGAGACCACCCAACCCATCATCAAACCAAGACACAAACCAACCACAACTCTCTCTCCTCAAATATTCATATCCACCAAATCAAACCAGTGATCCATCATAGTATCAATAGAGGTCTATCAAACTAGATCATCCCCTTCAAGGACACAACCCATGCCTTTTTTTTTATTCATATTATCCCCATCCTTATAGAAGCTCCACCCTCACACAAGGCACACATGCAACTCCTATACCACCCATGTAGCTATCCTCAGAAATAAAACATCTCTAAATGCCCATTCAATACTGGTTAGCATCACACCAACAAACATATGCAGAAGCCTTCCCTCATTCAAAAATTAAGTGTCAACCATATCATTAATCTATAACATCCCACCTAACAAAAATAGTTGATCCTTTCTGCATAATAAACACACTAGATCCCTCAACATCCATGTCCACCAGACTATGCAATAGGGAAATGAATCTTGACTATATGTCCATGCTTTCATGAACCTTCAAAGATGGGGATAGATTGGTTTTACACTTCTCATGATCATGTATATAAATTCAATTCATGAAACCACCCATGAAGGTCAAACTCCAACCCTTGGACCAATTCTTTACTCATTCAGTCCCCCATCTATCCTTATAACCCATGCATGCATGCATATATGAATCCTCATATGTATCACCACACACAGCTGAGATGTAGGAATTTAGAGAAACTCACCAAGTATAGATGTCGGTGAAGGAAACCAACAGAAATAGGTTCTGTTTCACACCCTAGAACCCTACTCTCCCAGCCACCAAAAACAATCTTCACCGTTCAAATGAAGAATGAAGAGTCACGAACAATCTCACGAAAAATCAGCACGATCCAACGGTGAAAAATGTCAGAATGGCAATGGACATAGAGCATGCTCAACATACCTTTGAACAAAAAATCCTAGTCTCTCAAGTTTTTCTCTTTTCTTCTTTCCTCTCACCTCTCTTCTTGTTTCCCAATGGCAACGGTGGTTGTTAGGGTTTGGGGATGATGTCCTTTAAAGAGCTCATGGTGTTGAGTAGTGGCGGCTAGGGTTTGCTCTTGTGTGGTGAGAATAGAGGAGGGCTCAGATCAAATCCAGTGCCTCTGTAACACCCTGATCCCAAATAGGGACACGTGTCACACCAGCCAGCCCAGGTGGGAACCCTGAGCCCAAGGCTGTTAAATCTGATCTAAAAATCTGCGGAATAATCTGGAGACGATAAGAATAAAACATAATAAATCTGAAACTCTTCTAGAAAGATGAGTCAAATCTGTTACAGTTCTCCACAGACTACACGTCTGGGTCTAGTCTCCAAAACACATTATACAATAACTATATAAAATTCTAGAGTACACAACGGAAAGAAAACGGCTGTGGGACGCCAGAGCCAACTAAGACCTCACATCTCACCGTGCCAAGCTTGTACCCGAACTTCTGTCTGCTACCTGCACAAGGTGAGTAAGAAAGAGGGACTGAGCTACAGAGCTCAGTGATATGTGACCCCTACTGTCGGATCAACTAAGACCCGTGCATCTGAGAATATATTCTTGTACATAGAAAGTAATGTCTACTCATATACATGTAGAAAATACAGTAAAGCATGGACGTCTATGCATGATCCTCCTAGTCAGGTTGATTGTCTAATGCAATGTCCGAGAAAACCCGAAAAGTCTTCAGTCCCTATCATGCCTGTCTATGTCTCATAAGATGTCTAGATATGTGAGCGTCTATCGATAAGAATGCAATTCTGTAGGATCAACTTGCTAAGATCAGATTAATAGCCGCGAGGTATCCCCCGATCTGGGCTGTGAAGCCGCAAGGTTTCCCCCGATCTAGGTCTTCACTAGTGGTACCGAGCACTCCAGAGAGTCAGAAAAGGGTTTTAAGATAAATTCATTTTTAAAACAAGGTTTTGATGCTAGAAATTCATTTTGAAAACAAGAAAACCTTTCCCCTACTCGGTATCACGTTGGTCTTAGCTCAATGGAGCCGCATCTGCATAGCAAGGATCGTCTAACAGGAAGCAAAGATCGATGCTCACGTCCTATATCTATCTCATGTCTATCTCAATGATCTTCAGCTAGTCATATGCAGAAAACATCAATCTACCATAGCTGTGAATAATCGAAAGCATTCTCAAAACCGGGAACAAATCTTAGCCGAGGAGCAAAACCCGATCAAAACACGAGAATATACAGTAGGTCCACTCACCTGTAGTCCTAAGCAAGTCGAATCTGACTCAAATCTCCCGAAGACTTCGTCTTGCCCTTTTCTTTTCCTAGAAATCACAATTATAACTAATTAATACTAGTTTACAATACCCCGCTTCTTATTTATCAATAGCCTCTACACGATCATGGGCCCAAGTCCATAAAGACTACGGCCCAATACTTAACATAGCAATACACATTAAAGCCTGAAGCTTACAATCAAGCTACCCTAAATTGGTAAATATTTCAAACTAATCTGAACTTAGCTTGATCTCATTAAGCATTCCTTAAATTAGTTTAGTTAACAAAACTCCTTAGAAGCCGTTAATTCTCAGCCTTGTAACAAATCAACCTCGCCCTTCTCCTTACAAGACCAAGTATTAGAAGCTATTAATTGAACTCATTCTTGCACGATGACTAGGTAGTTGTCTACAGAATCATTTCACAAATGGCCTGTGACGAATGTATACTCCTGCTTACATAGACTACACGACACTTGCTCTGCCTCCTTTACCTGGTCATGATACAGAGGCTATTAAGGATTTCTTTAACTCATTCGAGCAATAGAAGCAAAGGAGATGTTCACAAACCCATCTCTCCTTTGGTATATGTTCTAGATACAAGCTCATTAGTTGTCTAAAGTGTCGCCTAGACAACGCATCGAACACCTGTTAAACATGAAGGAAAGTCAACAATAAACCATCTCTTTGACACCTACCATCTGAATTAGAACACTCCAACCCTATGATTTTTGTGTAACAAGAGGTATAACTTCTACAAAGGTTCCCATATCACTGGAACATGTCACCAGTTGAGCAAGAGTAACACCCCATACAATCCCTTCTCTTTGAACCCTTGAATCCAACTTAGTACAAGTATATATACTCTATAACTACCGCACTAGTAATTCAAGAAACCATTCCCTCTATTTTCAATTTTTAAATCTAAGCAAAGTAACAAACACAACTGGGCATTACTCCACTTCAGAAGAATACAGCAAGCACTAACCATTTAAGAGATAACAAGCTAGACCCCCTTCCGTAAAAATCGACATTAATTGGCTAATACAAGAGATTAAACAACTAAACAATAAAATCAAGATCTAGTTAACTACCCATGATTGCACTTAAAGTACTTCACAATTGAACCAATCATTTAGTCGCCCACATTTCATTAAGCCATTTCAATTTAACTTCATTAGCAAAACATGGCTACAACTTAATCTTAGGATAACAACATGGGACTTAATTACATAAACTAGCATAACAATCTGCTAAAAGACTTCAGAATTCTCCAAATAACATTGCACCTGATCACTTCTTAATAGACAGGAATCAACAACACCTCCGCAAGCTAATTACTACTCAAAGCTCAATGAAACACTTCATCAAATACCACCCTTATGAAACCTTGAATCTGAATTAGTACAACTTGCTCTTCCTCTAAACCACAACTAGATGCACAGCATCCATAAAACTCCTTGAATTATTGGAACTACGAAAGTTTACAAACATTCAAAGATATCATCAACAACAATGGCAACTTACAGCACTACAGTATCACAAAAACTAGCCAAAACAAGGCTTCAAATCTCTTCATTGGCAATTCGGCAAACATCTGTTGGGCATACTAAAATTCCACAGAGTATCTTCTCTTTTAATTTCGTATTGCCATTTGATTACAAGCATGCTCCATTCCTAGTACAGCAGCTAATATTTCATCTAAATACCAGGAACAACAGCACCCAAAACAGAGCAAGCATCATCATCAACTAGAACCACATCATCACTAATAAAAATAACAAATTCTTCTCACGAACTCCAGCCAACCTGGAAAATTATCAGAAGCTCTTCTGCTCACCGGAATTGCAACAGAGGCTGGCCGGGGCTGGAACACCGAACTCGCCGAGACAGGGACAGGGACTAGGCAGGGAGGCGAGGAGCAGTCACGAGGCGGGCGGTCTTTGCGAGGGGCAGGCGAGGGTCAAATACTTGCGCGATCTTTGGTTCGCTCCTTGGCCTTCACACGGCTCCCCTCCAGAACGTGCAGCAACCCTTCTCTCCTTCTTCCTCTTCGAAGCCTCCGACTGTCTAGCAACAAGCCTGCAGCACCTGTGGAGCCCCCGTGGCAATCCCTCGTCCCTTTTCGCATGCACATCGCCAGCTCCAGCTTGGCTCTTCAACGAGCTCCTACGCTGGCGCCACCTCCTGCTCCACCGGCCCACGTGAGCACCACCCCCATCTCCTCTTGCTTCCCACCACCTCACAGCCCTCTCTCTTTCCCTCCTCTTTTCTAATCTCTCTTCAAACCCAATCTCCCATTTCAACCTCCAGGCTGGGCCGAGCCCACTTCCACCAACCCAACTACCAACTTCTGAGCCCATTTAATTTAATTTGTAGCACCTCTAGCTCATATTAGGTGTTAAAATCATCACATACCTAAGCTAATAGTTCTCATTTTTAATTATTCACTTTGTTTTAGAATTTATCCAAGATAATGATAGTCAGGAATTATTTATTAGCTAAACGAATTCATCAATACTCCAACTCCAGATCCCATCACGATATTCTTTAACCCCGACATTTATTTGTTATTTACGATATTCTCAAGAAAAACCGGGGCGTTACAGCCTCATACTTATCCCAAAATTTAGATTGACGGTCTTGATTGGTCTCATCTAATGAGAGTAGATGTGAGATTCTGATCTATTCGGATGCCTAGAACTTAATCCACATGCTTTTTATTAAATAATCCTTGAAGTCTTTTTAAATCACCAAACAAGCCCTCCTTCCAATTTTATCTCAACCATTGTTTACAAATAAAACCCTCATCTCTTTACTGGTTACCTGAAAGTCCCCGTTTCATTTACCTAAAATTTCCGAGTCTTACAATCCTCCCCCCTTAAAAGAATTCCGTCCTCAAAATTACAATCAGTCCTTAGTACCTAAATCAAGATCCTTGACGATCACGGGCAATGCCCGTGCCTCCTCCGTAGTGAGATGATAGACCCATCACCTTCCTTACAATCTACATCTTAGTAATAGGGCACGTCCCACCTTAAGTATGGGCTTGCTGTTTGCGGCCCAGCAGCATCCGACTGAGCAAGCAGTTTTTGCTCGACCTCCATATCTGGCACTCCCACGTAAAACGATAGTTCTACTAAGAAAACAACACTCAGGTGTTTGTTCAATGTTCTGGTCTACCAACCCAACACTTAGTCTAACAAATTTGACTAAGTCACTAGGCTGTCGGTTATATGCTTTTCTCTGATACCATATTAATCTGTCACGCCCCGACCCGAATCCCGGGACCTCGAGTGCGTGAACAGATCGGCCGTACCCATGTAGAGGCGCACCTCACTCGGATATAAGGCATAAAGAAATCATAGCAGATAACAAATAATAAACAATATGTCATAAATAAATATCCTTAGAGTCATACAATGAAAAATAATCATAAGGGTTCAAAATACCCTACAATGGTCTATACAAGATCATGCCCTACAAGGGTCCTAAAACTCTTACACACAACCTGAGGTCCTCGAACCTGTCCAACCTGTGGACACCGTCGGTGAATCAACCCCACTAAGAGGGAGGACAACCAGAGTATCGTCCCTCTGGCATGGCAAGCTGAAACGCCAGGGTGTCCCGTCCCCGAACGTTCCCTAGGACAACCAGAGTATCATCCCTCTGGCATGGCAAGCCGAAACGCCAGGGTGTCCCGTCCCTGAACATTCCCCAAACTAGAGCCCCCACGCTCCACTGAACCGGGCGGAAGAACAAGCTCAGTTGGCGCACACCTACTCGGCCAGCACACAAGTACTGCGTATCTCTATGGTCTCATGCCAGACAACAGGAGGCTATGCTCAGCAAGCCCGCTCACTCCTCCGACGCATACCTACCTAGTTGCACACAAGCACCACGAGTGCCTACAGTCAAGTGTCGGTCACAGGAGGGCATGTCCAATGAGCACTCCAACAAACAAGCAGTAATAGCACTACCACAAGCACATCAATCATACACATACGAGGAAAGAGAACAAAACAAACATGTATGTGCATGCTTCCAAGAAAAACAAATACCACAAAGAAGATATGCTAACTAATAGCATTCATCAAAACAAGAAAACCATACAATGGGTAGGAGCGAGGCAAGAGTAACCTCGTAGAATCATAAATTAAGTGCGAGGATGTACCCTGACACTTTGTGTTTCCCTGCTAAACGGTCGATCACACAACCTGCCGCATCACGGATCTCCTCCATCAGCCACTTGTGGACGGTCTGCGCCCACACGTAGTCCCTAAGAGTGGCGAGGTTGTTGGCGTACACAGCAACCTACCTCGGGGCTGCACTATTAGTGCTGGACCACTAGCATCTTGATGAAATTCTCCTCCTCAGCCTCTCCCTTCACAACGAGGTCGAAGATAACCTTCTGGATGGCATGGCGGTCTCGGTCAGCCGCCCTGCTCAGGAATCTACACTCAAGAGCACTCTTTGTGGCCTTGGGCTTGAAGGTTATCGCAGTACCTTGGCATTGGTGACCGAGAATTATGGCGACATCCTCTGCCCGAAACTCCAGCTGTGCAGAACCTATGTTGAAGTTTCTAATCTTCAAATTGTACTTATCCAGGATCCCTTTCTCTTGGATGATAGGCTCCAGCTCTATAAAATGGGCAAAGGGAGTTCTCTTAAGAAACTCCCAATGCCGAGCTGTCATCATAGTCTTCAGCTTTCTCAAAAATGTCACAATTGGAACAAGGTAGCACCTAGAGTTGATGAGAGGACAGTTTTTCCATGCCATCTTACAGAGAACTGCACATTATAACAAACAAGTGCTTGAACATGTAATTGAAACACACTGTTGCAACCAGACCAATAAACTGTTTCGCTAAAAAATAATGCGAAAACTACGTAAAGTAATCAAACAGGGCAAATAATAAGCCTACACTGTTACAACAAAACAATAAGCCATTTAGCTAAAAATAAACGAATCCCCGAAGAAGAAACCTCAACACAAAATAATGAACACTTCCGCTAAAAACGCTTTCGCTGAAAACAGTCAGAAACAAAGAAAATGAAACGTAAACACCAAATAATGGACGTTACCTGTTACAACTAGATAATTAACACTTTTGCTAAAAATTAAACAAAAACCCCTAAAAGAAACCAAAACGCTAAATAATAAACAAACACTCTGATTACCAGACGCGTAAACACTACTGGTTAAAATAAAAGTCAAACCCCAAAAAATAAATCCTGAATGCAAAATAATAAGAGCACTCTCCCTACCTGACAATAACACTAAAACCTAAAAATAAATGGAAACCCTGAAGAATAAACACAGAAACAGAATAACATACCCTAAAACCCAAAAGCCAAAGATCCTTTCTTTGGGAGAAGCTCGCCTGTGTCCACACACTTGGAAATGGTCGTTGGAAGCTCCGGAGAGATGGGGAGAAGAGCAGTAGAAAATCATGAAGTTGGGGAGATTAACACAGACAAACCCTCACTGAGGATGAATGGGTGGTTAACATGAAGCAAACGCGTGCGATATCGCCGACTGAGAACCGTCAATAAGCGCGGAATTCCAATGTATTTTTTAAGCGGGCGAGGACATTCTCTTAATATCTTGAGGAAATTAACACCACGCCGTTCAGACTGGCATCTAGTAAAAAAGGAGCGCTTTTTAAGGATATGGAAAATATTAGACTCTTTGACGAGAAACCAACTTTTTATGGTTTCTCCGGAAATAAATAATAATAATAATAATCATTTATTTTGGGGTTCCGCTTATGAAACGCTTTAGCATATATTTTTCGTTGTTTACGCTTATGTAATGGCTTATGCGTTTATGGTTGTTGTTTTCATTTCTTATAGGGCTAACGCAATTAAATATTTTGGTTTCTGCTTATTTAGCTTTTGAAAATTTTATTTTCCGGAGTCCTCTGATTAATCTGAAGCGTTATATTTTTCACCTGGTAAACATAGGAAAGCACCAAACGACGTAAACGAATAACAAAGACTTCCTAGGAAAAAAGTAAATAAACAGTTCAGTAAAAACATATCATGAATCAAGAGCCAAGGGCAAAAGGTCAATTTAACAACAATATATATAAAAAATCTAGGGGGTATATAAGTAGGTATTATTTTTTTAAAATGCATTTAAATTGTTTGGACTAACTTAGCGGCTTAGCCCCAAGTTTGGCAATATGAATATAAGTAGGTTTTTTTTTTTGAAAGATATTATTTTATTAAAAGGCTAAAATCATGTATGGGCAGTCAATTCAGTTTTCTGTATTTTTCAATGGGCTTAGTTAAGACATTCAAGTCATACTCAACAAAGTTCATTATCTATAATTCTAATTTCTATCAATAGTACTAAAAAATTCAAATTTTACTCAAAAAAAGTTCATTTTGACTCAACAAAGTTCAATTGTTTATAGAGTTCAATTCATACTCAACAAAGATCATGTATTAGCCAAATGACCTAATAGAGCGTTACAGCTGAAAAATAAACAAAACCAAATAAAAAACGCCTACTGTTACAACCTACAAAATAAAAGCTTTCTCTTGATAATGAATGCAAACCCCTGCCCTTATCCTATTGGGGAGAAGCTCTTACTTCTGCAGCATATATAATCAATAGTGTTCCCTCTAGCTCTATTGGCTTTTGGGTTTTATGGGTCTATGATTCTGTTTCTGTATTTATACTTCAGGGTTTCCGTTTATATGAAAAAGACAAAAAATAAACGCTTCGTCTGTTTGGTACGAAAACCCATCAAATAAAGGCTTCGGTGCCACTCCCTGATTTTTTTACTCTCCAGCATCCTTGAGGAATCGTTGACTTTTTCCTCAGCAAATATGTTCAACAATCTCATGCCACAATTCCTTGTTGGCTCACTCTTATACAAGATAATCCTTGCTGCATATCTTGCAGGTAGATAACCACTCTTTGCTGCGTTCATGAGATATTGGATTCCAGAGTTCATTCCAAGTCCAACAAGTTTTTTCCTGACAATCAAGCAAACCATAATTTAAAAATGTTACTATATATAAACTTACCATGAAGTCGAATAAAGAAAAAAAAGAAAAAGGAAACCACGAGATCTTCACCAGGCCAAGCATGAGATTGGCTCTCAAATTACCACTCTCTGCACAATGCCGAATAGTGAAGACGGCCCACAAAATTCGTATTCACATAGTTTCTATCATTGATCACAGATATACATAGATGTACAATTCCACAAGAATCTTTGTATAAATTCCATACCCCAGTGTACAATTCAAAAATCTTTGTATACAACAAAGATTTCACATTCACATAGTTTCTATCATTGATAACAGATATATACATGTGCAATTCAACAAGTATCTTTATATAAATTCATTCTCCAGCACTCTGACAATGCCCATCGATTATTAACCGCACCATCCACCTTAGCTTCATCACCGGAACCTCGTTCTTCTTGAATTGAATCGGACAGCTATTAAGAATAAGTTCCATGAAGTGAATGGTGAAAATTCCGCAATCCATGTGCCCTGAATCTTGCTGGGGGCACTTCCTGACGTGACTCATGGGCCATGTGTGACTGTCAATGACATTAGCTGCGGAAGCAAGGTACTTGTCTCACAGTTTACGCTGCAATAAAACATGTTATTTTATGATTAGATCATTAGTAAATGAATTCTATAAATAATAATATAGGGATGTCTTACCATCTTGATCGCGTCATTGTCGTAAACTACAGCTTTCAATGACGAGTAATGCAAATACTTGCTATTTTTCCCGTCTAAGACTAGGAGGTGGTAGTGCTCTTTGAGGAGTATCCGCATTAACACAACATCTAGATTGTGGAAGTTCTCTAATCCTTGAATCATCAGCTGATCAACCCTGCAAGATTGATCGTCATTAAATTTTGAGAGTATAGATGCCATGAGACTGATAATGCTAGCCTGCTGTTGGTACGGGTAGGGCTTATAATTGATACTCTCCATCAAAAAAATGGTAAAGGCGTCAATCACGTCATTAAGAATCATTTTCCTTTCAATCATTCTATAAAGTTTCATACGATTCACAATCGTATGATCTTTCTTCCAGATGATGGTTCTGTTAGAGAGAATACGCATAAGCCTTTAAACAAGCGGCAACTGAAAGTAAAAAACGTTTATGTCGTTTACTAACCACAAATTCAAATAAAAAAATAAAGTGTCTAACCGGCCCATCCTTTCATTGAGAAATATCGACACCACATTCTGATCCGCCGGGCCCAGCCGGTTGAAGCCAGTTGGCATCTTATCTGTTGGTATGATTTCATCGCTATTGTCCGCAGGGTCTTTCAGATTCGCAGGTATGTCACTTACAGCATTGGTGACTTCCTGTTGTTTCTTAAAGGAGTCGAGAATGTTCAATGCCTCCAGTATCTACTAGTCACACGGATGAGTAGACACGGAGGGTTTAGGAGCTGCCTCCTTCCTCCCCATCATGCTGGGCCTACTATTCCGCCGAGAGGCTTCCCTTCTCAGCGGACGTGTTATGCGAGTACTGCGCTGAAGAAATGGTTGTCCGGGCGCTTCCGATAGTGTGGCTGGTTGCTTTGGGGGTGCACTATCCGCAAGCGCTGCCGGTGGTGAACCTGCTATCGGTGCGAGTGCTGCAGCTGAAGCCGATGGTGAGGGTGCTGCAGCTACTGCTACTGCGGGTGGTGAGGGTAGTGCCGCCTGTGCTTCCAGTGCCGATGTTGATGGTTCTGCAGCTTCTGCCGCTGCCAATGGTGAGGATAGTGCAGCTCGTATTTCCAATGGTGAGGGTGTTGGCGCTTCTAGTGCTCTTGGTTCCAGTGCTAGTGGTGCTGGCAAACATCTATAGGCCACCCTTTTTATATTTGCGGGCGCAACCGGTCGTGCGGCCGGTGGCGTTGCGGGTGATCCATCCTCGGGTGCTGTCAGTGGTGAACCTGGTGTCAGTACAGGTGCTGCAGCTGAAGTGTGAAACCCGAAGATTTTAGGCTATTAACTTTTTCTAAAAATCTGTGATTAATAAAAGAAAGTCCCAATGTTGGATCGAATCGAGTTTAGTGGAATAGAAGTTCTAATTATTTAAACAATAAGATAATTAGAAAGGTCCCTTGAATTTGAAATAAGAAATGAAATTGGATAATGCCTTAATTAGGGTTAATAAGAGTGATCAAGGATATTTTGGTAATTTAAGGGAAAAGCCGAATCATTTTGGTTAAATAATGGGACCCCTTGAAATAGAATTTATTTAAATTAGATGATTACTACATATATATATATATATATATAAATATGAGATAAGGATTTGAATTTGAAACCATGCATGTGTATGGATGGAGGGCAAAATAATATTTAACTTATATGTTTAAATATAGATAGAGAGAGGGAAATGTAATGGATATATTTAAACATATAAAATATATATATATATATATATATATATATATATATATATATATATATATAGAGGATTATATATATGATTAAATATTTAAATCTATGTCTGTTTGGATATAAGTTTGAATAGATAAATTTGGATAAATTTAGTTCATGTTTGTTGGTCAAAGATAATAAAAAAATTAAATATGAAAGGATTGGATTGATGGGATATACCATAGTATATAAAAAGTATGGTTCGGATGAGGAGATGTAATTTAAGGATAAAATATAAAATAAAATTAGAAAGATTGGAAAGATGTGATAGATATGGATATAATATATTTGAATGAGGAATGAATGATTGTTATGATTATAATATATATAATATCATATCAAATATTTAATTATATGGAACCAACCATGCACGTGCATGGGTGTAGGATAACATGTGACTTATTTAGAGAGCGATTTAGAGGGAGAAACTGCGTCTCCATGCGATCAACATCAGCCCGATATGGATAGAAGTGATTTTAGCGCGTCTAATCCGCGGATTGGCCTCATTAACAGGATCTCCCCTTGATCCTTATCCGCTCGCGATCTCCTATAAAAGTATAGCCATCTCCAAATCCTAACGGGGTCATCTTGCGAGCGGCGGAAGAGGACTTCATCTTCATGAGAGATGGAGAGAAGGAGACGGTACTGGGCGGCTGAGCATGGCGTCAGAGGAATTGGAACGGTACAGGCGATCTGAACCGACGAGCAGGGGTGTCACAAACAACCGGTAAGTCCTTATCCATGGTTTAGATGCAAGCATGGGTAGGTAGTGGTAGTTCTCTATTGGTGTTTTGGTGGGCATGGAGTTTAGAGGTTCGAGTATGAGTAGTTTAAGTTTAATTAGCTATGAGTTAACATGGTCTGAGAATGGTTATGTGGGTTTTCCTGATAGTCTTCATGATTGGTGCTAGGGTGCTTGTATTGTTAATATACACTGATGGTTGTAGAAAAGATTAAGGATGATAATATAAGTTAATGCATGGACTTTAGGCTTTGGCTTGGTGGTCAGGCTTTGATATTGAGGGATATGAGCATGCATGGTTTATAAGATTGTGGTGGTGACATGGCCATAGTGGTTGGTTACATTGGTCTCTGATTCATAGCTAGACAGGTGGGGATGAGTGCGTTGGTAGTGATTGGTTATCAAGGGTAGTATGAATGTATACAATGGTTTGGTTGTGCAAACTGGTCTCCATGATGAGTTTAATTTTTATGATAAGATAAGTTGTTGGTTTGAGGTTTGGTAGTGGGGTTGGCTGGTTTTCAGGGAACATGTATACTCAGATTTAATATGTGTTAGGCTCATTGATCAACACTGGGATGAGTAAGCTAGCAAGTATTGGTTCAGAGGGTTGCCTCTGATTGTGAGAAGGCATGAGGTTGATTGGGTTTAAATACTAATAGTTTGGTCTCTTGGTTGTTGCTTCTTGGAAGCTCCTAGTTGTAGATCCAAGCCAGAATCTAGGTGGTTGATTGGTTCGAAGTGGTGAATTGTGTGTGTGTGTGTAGAGAGTAAGAGAGGGAGAGATGTTTGATTAATAGGTTTCAGGCTGGCAGTAGATGGGTCTTTGTTTGAAGTCTTTGAGGCTTCTTGGCTATGTTTTAAGGGTGCATCGACAATTTTGTTCAAGTGTTCATGAGTGCCTAGAGATGGTTGAGTTTGATCAATTCATAGATGTTTAGTGACCATCCAAGTTGTGGTCCAAAATTATCACAGGGAGTTAGTAAGTGGACCATTGAATCCAGGCCAATGGAGATGATGGGGGTTAATGGGCCGAGAAGATGCATGTGAGGTTATGTAGATGAATTTGTTGGGCCTTTGGGCCGGTTTGGGCTTGAGTGAGTTGAAGATGTGTTGGCTTGGTTTGGTAAACATTTTTAGTAAATTAAAGGTTGAAGATAATATGCCAAATGGTGCAATAACAAGGCTAGTATTGGTTAGGAGTTGGCTTACTCAAGTAGTTGGATTAAATTGGTTCATTATAAATCCAAGTCGACTTGGTCGAGTCTAGTTAGAAAGTTGGAATATTAATGGGCCGGGCCCATTTAGTTTCACATGCATTGTAGAAGTTATGGCTTTTAAACACGTGCGTTTGTTGAGTGTGGATTTGTGATTACCTGATACCGACGTGGAGTGTTGAGCTTCATCGAGACAGATACAGAGTGTTTGATTGGATTGTGTTTAGAGGTAAGTTACTCTTGCCTCGCTACTACCCATTGTTTGGGTTTCTTGTTTTGATGAATGCTATTAGTTAGCATATCTTCTTCGTGGTATCTGTTTTCTTGGATGCGTGCACATACATGTTTGCTTTGTTCCCTTTCCTCGTATGTGTATGATTGATGTGCTTATGGTAGTGCTATTACTACTTTTTTGTTGGAATGCTCGTTGGACATGCCCTCTTGTGACCAACACTTGACTGTAGGCACTCGTGGTGCTTGTGTGCAGCTAGGTAGGTATGCGTTAGTGGAGTGAGCGGGCTCGCTGAGCATAGCCTCCTGTTGTCTGGCATGAGACCATAGAGATACGCAGTACTTGTGTGCTGGCAGGTAGGTGTGCGCCAATTGAGTTTGTTCTTCCGCCCGATTCAGTGGAGCGCGGGGGCTCCAATTTGGGGAACGTTCGGGGACGGGACACCCTGGCGTTTTAGCTTGCCACGCTAGAGGGGCGATACTCTGGTTGTCCTGCCTGTCAATGGGGTTGATTCATTGGCCGTGCCAACACGTGGAGAGGTGGTGCTACCGAGGTATGGCGAGAGGGTCTTGTGCAGCCCAAGGCTGTGTTGCTAACCGAGGGATCATTGCTGAGCTGTTCTTGGAAATCTTTTCTAGAGCCCTAGGGCTATCACTGGACAGGAGTCATACCATTGCTGATGTTTGTGGTAGACTCCTAGGATCTGCTTGTGTGGGGTGTAGCTCTTTGTTTGATGATTCTTTGATTTCTGATATCATGTTTCATCTTGTTGCTTTGAGATCCTTGTAGCGTACTTACTGGGCTTTCCATTCGAAAGCTCATGCACTTGCTTCCTTCTGTTTCAGGTCCCGAGGAGTAGGTGACTCGGACTAGGGCGTTGTGCGAGGGGCTGGGCTGACTTTGTTAAGGTTCAAGAACCTCATGTCTTTCTTGAGTGTGTGAGATGGTATTATTGTAGTACCCTTATAGGGACTTGACCATGTGTAGGGCATGTAAACCCTAATTGATTTTTATTTTCGTTGTGACTCTGATATTATCTGATTATTAAATTTTGAGTTATTTGTTATCTGCTATGATTTCCTTAGGTCTTGTATCCGAGTGAGGTGCGCCTCTACTTGGGTACGGCCGGTCTGTTCCCGCACTCGAGGTCCCAGGATTCGGGTCGGGGCGTGACATGAAGCCGATAGTGCTGGTGCTTCCGGGGGGTCCTCTGCTTGCCGCAGTGACGAAGAAAGTTGGTAACTGCTTGCGACCTCTTCCGATAGCGGCATTGTCTGCTGGCCAATCATCTGTGCAAGTATTGCATCGACCTTAAACACAAGCGTTGCAATCTTATTCACGACCAACACCAGCTTGTCCTCAAATGCTTCTAGTGCAACCAATCGATCAGTATTTGGTGGGATTTCTTCCTCAGGTTCCTCCTCCTCTTTCAACATCTTCCGCCGACGCTTCAAGGGGCGTGGTTTATAACCCGAGGAACCCAAACGTCCATGCCGCGGTGCTGTTCTTGGTGGGTCGGCTTGAGCAAACCTGATCAACTCAGCCTCCGCAGAGCTAGAGGGGGCGAGGGAGGAAAACTGAAATACATGTAGAAGAAAAGTAAATAAACACAACAGTAAACGATAAGCATTTAAGAACACATACTAAACACTTTACAGAAATAATAAATTTTAACAAAAACTAAAAAACACTTCACAGAAAAAGTAACCTCTCAAAGGAAAAATAAAAGCTTTACAAGAATAATAATCGCTTCAACCAGAAAAATAAGAACTAAGCAAAACCATAAAACCTTTACCAAAAAACCTAAGCATTTACACAAAACAATAAACAGAACCCACCTCCTTCCTTTCCAGTGTTTTCAATAATATGGAAAGTGATTTCTCCTTCCTGAAGTTGTTCTGTCCGTAGCACATAATGGGCGGAGTCTTCTTGAAGCACACCTTATTGCCGGTCCTAGTCACCTCGTAGAACCATAAATTAAGTGTGAGGACGCACCCTCGCAGGTACCCTAACAGTTTGCGTTTCCCTGCTAAACGGTCGCTCATACGACCTGCTGCATCAGGGATCTCCTCCATCAGCCACTTGTGGACCGCCTGAGCCCACGCGTAGTCCCCAAGAGTGGTGAGGTTGTCAGGGTACAATGCAACCCACCTCGGGGCTGCACAGTTAGTGCTGGTGAACAGAAATGTCCCGAGGATGTAGACCACTAGTATCTTGATGAAATTATCCTCTTCAGCCTCTCCCTTCACAACGAGGTCGAGGATAACCTTCTGGATGGCATGGTGGTCTCGATCAGCTGCCTGCTCAAGAACCTACACTCGAGAGCACTCTTTGCAGCCTTGGGCTTGAAGGTTATCGCAGTACCGTGGCATCAGAGGCCGAGAACCATGGCGACATCCTCTTCCCGGAACTCCAGCTGTACTTATGTTGAAGTTTCTGCTCTTCAGAGGATAAACTATGCCGAGAACCATGCCGAGAACCATGCCAAGAACCTATGTTGAAGTTTCTGCTCTTCAGATTGTACTTATCCAAGTGGGAATCCAGTATCCTGCTCTCCCGGATGATAGGCTCCAGCTCCATAAAATTGGCAAAGGGAGTTCTCTTAAGCAACTCCCAATGCCGAGCTGTCATCATAGTCTTCAGCTTTCTCAACAATGTCACAATTGGAACCACGTAGTACCTCGCGTTAATGAGAGGACGATTTATCCTTGCCCCTTACAGAGAACTGCAAATTATAGCAAACAAGTGGTTGAAGATGTAATTGAAACACTATTGCTAACAGACCAATAAATTGTTTCCCTGAAAAATAATGCCAAAACCGCGTTTAGACACTGTTACAACTATACTAATAACGCTTTTGCTGAAAACAGTCAGATACAAAGAAAATGAAAAGTAAACACCAAATAATAAACGTCATCTGTTACAACTAGACAATTAACCCTTTCGCTAAAAAGTAAACGAAAACCGCTATAAGCAACCTAAACGCTAAATAATAAACGAAAAACTCTTAGTACCAGATGAGTAAACACTTCCAGTTAAAAGAAAAGGCAAACCCCAAAAAATAAATCCTTAATGCAAAATAGTAAAAGCACTCTCCCTACCAGACAATAACCCTAAAACCTAGAAATAAATGGAAACCCTGAAGAATAAACACAAAAACAAAATGACACACCCTGAAACCCAAAAACTAAAATCCTTTCTTTGGGAAATGCTCGCCTATGTCTACGCACCTGGAAATAATCGTTGGAAGCTCCGGAGAGATGCTTTTCCCAAAGGCCTGGGTGGCCGGATTACTCGCTGGGGAGGAAGAAGCAGAGAAACTTCGGGAAATTGGGGAGACTAATGCAGACAAACCCTCACCGAGGATGAATGGGTGGTTAACACAAAGCAAACTCTTGCGATATCAATGACTGAGAACCATCAATAAGCGCGAAGTTCCATGTGTTTATTTATCAGGCAAGGGCATTCTCATAATTTCACGAGGAAATTAACACAACCTCGAACTAATTGACTTCTGGTAAAGAAAATGCGAGTTTTTTATGGGTAAGGAAATTTTTTGGCGAGAAACCAACATTATGTGGTTTCTCCGGAATTAAATAATAATAATAATAATAATAATAATTTTTGAATTTGAATAGTTTATTTTAGGGTTCCGCGTATGAAATGATTTAGCGTACATTTTCCATGGTTTGCGCTTATGTCCTGGCTCATGCGTTTATGGTTGTTATTTTCGCTTACTATAGAGCTGAAGCATTTGTTTATTTTGGTCTCCACTTATTTATCTTTAAAAGCTTTTATTTTCTGGAGTCCGCTTATTATGTATGTTAATAAGCATCCTCTTGCACTACATAGATTACTAGCAAAGCTTGAAACAAGCACTTCTACTGCACTTTCTACACAAAAGGGCACAATTTCAATCTCAAAATCTTGCTAAGTCTAATCACATTCATCACCCACTCAACTACATCATCATGAGTTTGTCCCACAGTTCATTTACAGGTCAGAGGAGCTTCATCCAATTGACGTGTAGTACGCACAACAAGAGCAACCAATAACCAATCGCCATCAAAAACAATATCAGTAAGTTCCCCCATTTAGCATTGTTTGATAAAGAAATATTGAATGATCCCCGAACTGCCTGCACACCAGTTATCTCCCGCACTTGTCCAACAGAAAACTTAGCGCCGATGTATTCATTCTCCAGCAGACCCTCCCGCATTGATACATTTATTCGATAAGTCACTTTCAATGCAATAAATAAGTTTGTAAACTTTGTTGGGATTTCCTAACATGCCTGGATTGAGTAAGTGTTGAATGCTAAGTCTGAAAGTGGATGGTTCCAAGTAGGGCCGGGTATTTCATGTTTAACACGCAAATAACCAAACACAAGCATCATTAAAACCTGCAAATCGACGTAATTTAGTCCAATAGAGACATAATCCTACTAAATTTTTGCATTATATGTCACACTTACATGTATAAAGATCATGGCCCCAATAGCACCCTTTGGTTGAAGAGAGAAGAAAGAAACAAGCAACATAAGCCCTTCGTTGGCAAGAAGGCACATGAAGATGTTCAGAATGAAGTACAAAAACAAGCTCAACTCCTTTTGTAGGCGAACCAGGAAGTAGACTGCAAAAGACGACGTAATAGCAATGTTACAACAAGACTAATAAATGCTTACACTCAAAAATAATGCGGAAACATTGTAAAGTAAAACAAAATCCCAAACAATAAGTGCCCTTTGTTACAACCAGACAGTAAACCATTTCACTATAAATAAAAGGAACCATGAAAAAGAAACCGCCACGCCAAATAATAAACATACAAACATAAGAATAAAAACAAATGTTATAATTGTGAGACTTACATTCTACTCTTTTAGCTCATCAAAAAAAATTAAGAAAATAATTCCCTGCATAACTTGAAGGATAGCGCACCATTGGCTCAGTTCACAAGTAAAATCCTGCACTTTCATTGGTATTGGTTTGTCTAAGTTTGGCTCCACTTTAAAACATGCATTTTATTTTCAAGGGAAGAGTAAAAAAGACAGCCCTATGGTAAATATTCAAAACTTCCAAAAACATCAAGGAAAACACAGTGTTGTTGCAACACAAATTGAACAAATAGGCATGAAATAAAAAGCGAAAAGAAAGTGAACAAGTGAACTAAGATAAAAACATAAGTGAAAATTAAAGGCCGTTACAGCCAGTGGGCTGCAATGGTTGCCTATTTTGGCCTTCCAACTGCCACGCCTCACAGCAGAACAAGACATGCATAAAACAAAAACAAAACAAAAATTCAAGGAATCAAAAACCTGAGAGAGTAATGCCTCATTGTGCTATATTGGATTTTTCAAGTTGGTAATCATAGCCACAACCAATGCAAACCTGCAAACACATGCAACGGTCATATTCAAATGAAATATATGAAGAAATAAAGCTAAAAATTGGATTCAACATACAACAAGCATAATGCGGTAGAAAAAGAAGACATCAAAATTCTGACCAAGAATTTCAAGAAAATTATCAATATCCTACAAGATAAAATATTGATTGTTAAAGAACTTTGATGAGTATGACTTGAATGTCTTGACTAAGCCCATTGTACATGAGGGTTGCTCCATTTAGATGGATCTCTATAAGGTCTTGCATATGCGACGTAACGGACCCAAGATCAAACCACAGTTGACAAAGCCTAAAGTAGAACCTCCGCACCCTCACATGGAGGATGATGAAGGAGATGAGTCCATCGACAATCTCACATTAACCTACAATAAAATTTTAACATTAACTGAGGTATTACAGCAAGGTATCAATAAAAACATATATGAATATATTGAAGGTTTTGCTCTTCACGCAGTACATATTCAGGAGGGAAGCCAAGATCCCCCTCTCCTGGATGAAAGACTCCAGCTCCGTAAAATGGGCATAGGGTGTTCTCTTAAGCAACTCCCAATGCCGAGCTGTCATCATCGTCTTCAGCATTCTCAACAATGTCACAATTGGAACCAGGTAACACCTGGTGTTGATGAGAGGGCAATTTTTCCTTGCCATGTTACAGAGAACTGCACATTACAGCAAACAAGTGCTTGAACATGTAATTGAAACACATTGTTACAACAGGACCAATAAATGGTTTCGATGAAAAATAAAGCGGAAACATCGTAAAGTAAACAAAAATACCAAATAATAAGCGTCCTTTGTTACAACAAGACAGTAAACCATTTGGCTAAAAATAAACCGAACAACGAAAAAGAAACCTAAACGCCAAATAATAAACATACAAACATAAGAATAAAAACAAATGTTATAATTGCGAGACTTAAAATCTCTTCTTTTAGCTAATAAAAAAAATTAAGAAAATACTTCCTTGCTGAACTTGAAAGATAGCGCACCATTGGCTCAGTTCACAAGTACATTCAAGCACTTCCATTGGCATTAGTTTCTCTAAGTTTGGCTCCACTTTAAAACATGCATTTTTTTTTTCAAGGGAAGAGTATAAAAGACAGACATATGGTAAATATTCAAAATTTCCAAAAACTTCAAGGAAAACACAGTGTTGTTGCAACACAAATTGAACAATAGGAATGAAACAAACTGTGAACCAAGTGAAAAAGTGAACTTAGATAAAAACATGATTGAAAGTTAGAGCAAGATACATCCAGTGGTCTGCAATGGTTGCCTGTTTTGGCTTTCCAACTGCCACACCTTACAGCAAAACAAAAAATGCATAAGACAAACCCAAAACAAAAATTCAAGGAAAATACAAAGCTGTTGCAACACAAATTTAACAAATAAGGCATGAAACAAACTGTGAAAACAAATTGAAAAGTGAACTCAGATAATAAATAAGTGCCCGATACAGCTAGTGGGTTGCAGTGGTTTCCTGTTTGGCCTTCCAACTGCCACGCCTCACAGCAGAACAACACATGAATAAAACAGCCCAAAACAAAAATTCAAGGAATCAAAAACTTGAGAAAGCAATTCTTCATTGTGCTATATTGGATTTTCAAGTGCGTCATCATAGCCACAACCAATGAAAACCTGCAAATACATGGAACATACATATTTAAATGAAATATATGAAGAAATAAAGCTAAAAATTGGGTTCAACATACAACAAGCATAATGCGGTAGAAAAAGAAGTCATCAAAATTCTGACCAAGAATTCCAAGAAAATTATCAATATCCTACAAGATAAAATATTGATTGTTAAAGAACTTTGATGAGTATGACTTGAATGTGTTGACTAAGCCCATTGTAAATGAGGGTTGTTCCATTTAGATGGATCTCTATAAGGCCTTACATAAGCGACGAAACGGACCTAAGATCTAACCACAGTTGACACCGCCTAAATTAGAACCTCCGCGCCCTCACATGGAGGATGATGAAGGAGATGAGTCCATTGACAATCTCGCATTAACCTACAATAGAAATTTAACATTAATTGAGGTATTACAGTAAGAAATCAATAAAAACATATCTGAATATGTTGAAGGTTCTGCTTTTCATGTAGTACATATTCAGGATGGAAGCAAAGATCGTCCTCGCTTGGATGAAAGACTCAAGCTCAATAAAATGGGCCAAGGGTATTTTCTTAAGCAACTCCCAATGCCGAGCTGTCATCATCGTCTTCCACATTCTCAACAATATCACAATTGGAATTAGGTAACCCCTGGTATTGATGAGGGCATTTTTTCCTTGCCATGTTACAGAGAACTGCACATTACAGCAAACAAGTGTTTGAACAAGCAATTGAAACACACTGTTACAACAAGACCAACAAATGCTTTCGCTGAAAATTAATGCGGAAACATCGTAAAGTAAACAAAAATACCAAATAATAAGTGTCCTTTGTTACACCTAGACAGTAAGCCATTTTGCTAAAAATAAACGGAACCACAAAAAAGAAACTTAAACTCCAAATAATAATCATACAAACATAAGAATAAAAGCAAATGTTATAATTGCGAAACTTACAATATCCTCTTTTAGCTAATAAAAAAAATTAAGAAAATACTTCCTTGCAGAACTTGAAGGATACGACACCATTGGCTTTGTTCACAAGTAAAATCCTGCACTTTAATTGGCATTGGTTTCTCTAAGTTTGGCTCCACTTTAAAACATGTATTTTTTTATTCAAGTGAAGAGTATAAAAGACAGCCCTATGGTAAATATTAGAAACTTCCAAAAACATCAAGGAAAACACAGTGTTGTTGCAACAAAAATTGAACAAAAAGGCATGAAACAAATTGTGAAAACAAAGTGAAAAAGCGAACTCAGATAAAAACATCAGTGAGAATTAGAGCCCGCTACAGCCAGTGAGCGGCAATGGTTGCCTGTTTTGTCCTTCCAATTGCCACGCCTCACATCAAAACGAAGAAATGCATAAGACAGACCCAAAACAAAAATTCAAGGAAAATACAGTGTTGTTGCAACACAAATTGAACAAATAAGGCATGAAACAAACTGTGAAAACAAAATGAAAAAGTGAACTCAGATATTAAATAAGTGCCCGGTACAGCTAGTGGGCTACAGTGGTTAGTTGTTTTGGCTTTCCAACTACCATGCCTTACAGCAGAACAAGACATGCATAAAAGAGACCCAAAACAAAAATTCAACTAATCAAAAACCTTAGAAAGCAATGCCTCATTGTGCAATACTGGATTTTTCAAGTTCGTCATCATAGCCAAAACCAATGAAAACCAACAAATACATGGAACAGACATATTTAAATGAAATATATGAAGAAATAAAGGTAAAAATTGGATTCAACACATAACAAGCATAATGTGGTAGAAAAAGAAGTCATCAAAATTCTGACCAAGAATTCCCAGAAAATTATCAATATCCTACAAGATAAAATATTGATTGTTAAACAACTTTGATGAGTATGACTTGAATGTCTTGACTAAGCCCATTGTAAATGAGGGTTGTTCAATTTAGATGGATCTCTATAAGGCCTTACATAAGCGACGTAACGGCCCTAAGATCAAACCACAGTTGACACCGCCTAAATTAGAACCTTTCCGCCCTCACATGGAGGATGATGAAGGAGATTAGTCCATCGACAATCTCCCATTAACCTACAATAGAAATTTAACATTAACTGAGGTATTACAGCACAGAATCAATAAAAACATATCTGAATATGTTGAAGGTTCTTCTCTTCACGTAGTACATATTCAGGAGGGAAGCCAGTATCCCCCTCTCCTGGATGAAAGACTCCAGCTCAATAAAATGGGCGAAGGGTGTTCTCTTAAGCAACTCCCAATGCCGAGCTGTCATCATCTTCTTCAGCATTCTCAACAATGTCACAATTGGAACCAGGTAACACCTGGTGTTGATGAGAGGGCATTTTTTCCTTGCCATGTTATAGAGAACTGTACATTACAGCAAACGAGTGCTTGAACATGTGATTGAAAAACACTGTTACAACAAGACCAATAAATGCTTTCGCTGAAAAACAATGCAGAAAAATCGTAAAGTAAACAAAAATACCAAATAATAAGTATCCTCTCTTACAACCAGACAGAAAAAAAATTTTACTTAAAATAAACGGAACCACGAAAAAGAAACTTAAACTCCAAATAATAATCATACAAACATAAAAATAAAAACAAATGTTATAATTGCGAGACTTACAATATCCTATTTTAGATAATAAAAAAATTAAGAAAATACTTCCCTGCAGAACTTGAAGGATACGACAATATTGGCTCAGTTCACAAGTAAAATCTTGCACTTTAATTGGCATTGGTTTCTCTAAGTTTGGCTCCACTTTGAAACATGCATTCTTTTTTCCAATGGAAGAGTATAAAAGACAGCCCTATGGTAAATATTCAAAACTTTCAAAAACATCAAGGAAAACACAATGTTTTTGGAACACAAATTGAACAAATAGGCATGAAACAAACTGTGAAAACAAAGTGAAAAAGTGAACTCAAATAAAAATATCAGTGAAAATTAGAGCCCGGTACAGCCAGTGAGCTGTAATGGTTGCCTGTTTTGGCCTTCCAACTGCCACGCCTCACAGCAAAACCAAGAAATACATAAGACAGACCCAAAACAAAAATTCAAGGAAAATACAGTGCTGTTGCAACACAAATTGAACAAATAAGGAATGAAACGAACTGTGAAAACAAAGTGAAAAAATGAACTCAGATAATAAATAAGTGCTCGGTACAGCTAGTGGGCTGCAGTGGTTGGCTGTTTTGGCCTTCCAACTGCCATGCCTCACAGCAGAACAAGACATGCATAAAAGAGACCCAAAACAAAAATTCAAGGAATCAAAAACCTTAGAAAGCAATGCCTCATTGTGCTATATTGGATTTTCCAAGTTCGTCATCGTAGCCACAGCTAATGAAAACCTACAAATACATGGAACGAACATATTTAAATGAAATATATGAAGAAATTAAGCAAAAAATTGTATTCAACATACAACAAGCATAATGCGTGTAACGCCCCGACCGGATTTGGGACCTCGCATCGCCGACAGATCGACCGTATTCGAAAGGAGACGAGCCCCAATCGAATACAAGGCCTAAATAATGATAAGCAGATAACAAATATAATCCAAATATCAGAATCAACAATCTCAAAGTTCTATAGCGGAAATTAAATATAAGGGACCAAACGCCCTAAACAAATACAGGCCCTACAGGGTCATAAACCAATATCTCACACAAGAACTGAAGAGAGATCCCCCGACCTCGACAAGTATCACACCCCGACTCTCGCACGTCCCTGAGCTCGAGTCAACCTACTCCTCAGGACCTGAAATGAGAGAAGGGAAAAAGTGATGAGCTTTCGAAAGGAAAGCCCAGTAAGTACCCTGCAAGGATCTCAAAGACATAAGATGAAACATGATATCAAAAATCAAAGAATCATCAAGCAATGGGGATACACCCCGCACAATCAAAACCCTAGGAGTCTACCACAAACATCAGCAACGGTACGACTCCTGTCCAATGGCAGCCCTCGGGCTTAAGAAGGAACTCAAAGAAACTCAGCGAACATCCCCTGTGTCAAGAACACACACCACGGCCTCTGGCCATGACTAACACAGCCGCTCCTCGGTAGCGCCACCTCTCTCTCATGTCGACATGGTCAGTGATTGACCCCACTGACTGGCAAGGACAACCAAAGTACTATCCCTCTGGCCAGGAGTGCCGGAACGTCAGGGTGTCCCGTCCCCAACGCTCTCGCAACATCTGGAGCTCACCTGCTCCACTGAATCCTTGCGGAAGAACAAACTCAGTTGGCGCACACCAACCCGGCCAGCACACAAGTACTGCGTATCTCCATGGTCTTATGCCAGACAACAGGAGGCTATGCTCAGCGAGCCCGCTCACTCCACTGACATATTACCTACCTAGCTGCACACAAGCACCACGAGTGCCTACAGTCAAGTGTCGGCCCACGGGTGGGCAAGCCCAACAGAGCATTCCAAACAAACAGGTAGTAACAATACTACCACAAGCACATCAATCACACACATACGAGGAAAAAGAGCAAAACAAACATGTATGTGCATGTATCCAAGAAAACAGATACCACAGAGAAGATATGCTAACTAATAGCATTCATCAAAACAAGAAACCCCAAGCAAGGGGTAGGAGCGAGGCAAGAGTGACTTACTAAAAATCATGCAAAAGCAAAGTCAACAAAACCCATATCTAGGGTGGAAGCAAGGCAAGAGTAACTTACCAGAAACATGAATCAAAAAATCAAGTACGCCCATCACTGGGTGGGTACTAGGCAAAGATACTTACAAAGAAAATCAAGAAAAAAAACCCATCAAGAAAAAGAAGTTATCAAAATTGTGAGCAAGAATTCCCAGAAAATTATCAATATCCTACAAGATGAAATATTGATTGTTAAAGAACTTTGATGAGTATGACTTGAATGTCTTGACCAAGCCCATTGTAAATGAGGGTTGCTGCATTTAGACGAATCTTTTATCTCACGCCCCGAACCACGGCCCAGGCACGTAGACAACCGGCTGCACCCAAACAGGGACTAATCCCCATTCAGGCGCAAGGCCTTAGAAACTTTTATACAATAAGTATTCAGAGGTAATGATAATAGCGGAATCATAAGATAAAAGAAGAAGGGAGTTTATACAACTCTGTACAAGTACAATACCGGGTTTACACAACCCAAGACTAGGATCTAGTCCAGTCACCCCTAGAAATACATACAACAAGGAATACAAAAATACAAGTCTCACGCATGATAAAAGAGGTACGCAGACCTCGAGACAAATACAAGTAGCCGAGTCAACTACTCGGTATATCCCCGCCTAAGCTCGACCCCACTCCTCCTCGTCTGAACCTGAGAACACACAAGTCAAGTGCATGAGCCTAAAGAATAGGCCTAGTAGGGTCACATAAACAATAAAAGAGGCGGAAGCCATAAATAAAGAACAGAATAAAGTAAGTACAAATATGCAAGTGCAACAACACCACAAGCAAATAACAAGTAACTGGAATGTGGATAAATCCACAGATGTACTAAATCTCTGGCATATATGATACTAAGATGTCTACGACATCAACGACACCATCAGTATCGTCTTCGGCCTAAGCCGGATAATGCTATAGCAAACATGTGCACATGGTCAGAAAATGCCGCTCTCTGACTGAGCCAGGTGGCCAGATATTATACGCCCTCTGCCGGGGCATCCGTCCGATGGAGCACCAAGTGCTCGTGGCCAGATATTATACGCCCTCTGCCGGGGCATCCATCCGATGTATCATGCCTGAAAGTAAGAGATTACTAGTACAAATACCTAACAACAAGTATATATATATATATATATATATATATATGTACATCCAAGGCAGCAACATCTTGAATATATAATAATCAGTGACCTCATCGAGATCGGAAGTCAATACGTATCTAAGGAGTAAACTCCACCCAAATACGCATAAGAAAACATGAAAGCAACAATCTCCTCGAGATATGAAACCAATACATATGAGGAAACCCATCTCGAATATGTGTTGGGAACCTCTCGAGGAAATAAGAGCACAAAATCAAAGTAGGGTAGGAGGAAGGAATACTCACAAACCTCCTGTGCGAGAGCCTACCTGGCTATAAGCAACTCACTAATCCTCGTCGCGTCTCACGCGTCTGGCTCGGGATCTAGTAAATAGAGTGACAAACCTTAATCCTTTACATTCTAATATACCGTATTTAATACGAAATACGGTTATTCACGAAGTTATAATTATTTATCTTCCGAGGTTAAATCATCAAGTGATAGTTACTCTAATCTAATCATACTTGGAAGTCATTAAACTCACTCAAAATATACTTACTTACTTAACAAGCATATAATGCCTTTAAAATTCTTAGGATGCCCCTAAGCATGCTTAAATGTCCAAGATTAACTAATCCAATGCATGAAATCATTAGGCATGTTAATCATGGAAACAGTTACCATTAAGCATGTTAATATGAACATAAGTGGGTATTTCTATTTAGGGATTTCCATGAAAATTCGGCGGCACCTCCCCTATTAATAGGAGCCCGAAATTAATACAACCATTCACACGATAAACTTAATCAACATCATGATGTACATGACAAAATCTAGCATCTCACAGCCCTATACATATGCATCATCATTCATCTTCAAATCTTAAATTCATGAGTTATATTAGGGCTTTCCCAAACTAGAACATTTAGGGATTTACTTGATTTAAAGCCCTGTTTGTAGGTGTAGGGTCAATTTACTTGGTAGGAAGGCGCTACAGTGGTGGTCCGCCAGCGGCCGAGAGGATGCCAAGGTGGCCGAGGTTGGGCGGCGTCGGGGCGCGTAGCCGGCGGTCCAGTCCGGTGGCGCCGCTGAGCCGCTGGCCAAGCGTGGTCCGACAAATATGGAGCGGACGGGCGTGGTGAACGCCGAGCAAACGGTGGGGGCACGGAGGCGCTGCGTGGCTACCTGGCCGCTACGGAGGGAGCTGATCGCCAACCGGGCGAAGGAGCCGGGCGCGATGGGCCCAGCGGAGGCGTGAGGGGCGACTGGCCGCCGACGACGCGGCGCCGGCGAGGTGGCGGCTGGTGCACGCGACCTTGAGAGCGACGAAATCGATCTGAACTTCTTCAGATCTGAAATGTGAGGGAGAGAGACTTTTCTCTCTCTCTCTCTCTCTTTCTCATTCTTTATAGGTATTAAAATTTTATATTTATTTACTTCATAACTCAATTATTATTATAAATCATCTCCAATTCTTTCTATTTTAATACTCCAAAAGTTGTCACATGTCTACTGTTCATTCATGGGTGAGTGAATTGTTTCTTGCTGGGGTCCGCAGTCATGATTCTCTCATCCTCAAGCCCGACCCAGATCCTTGAATCTCGGGTCAATGGTCCTAGTGGCACGGGTGCACTGTAATATCACTAGGTTGTCTCTCTTCGGACCAGATCCGAGAATATCGGCTTTCGGTCAAATCCTTCGTCACAGGCATACTATGGCATCACGGGGCTTTCTCAATCTCCGACCAGATCCACTTTTCCCGGGATTTGAATATTTGTTTATTTTCTTTTCTCGATAATTAATCCGAATTAACTAACATATAATTAATCTGGATTTTCTCTTCTTGATAATTAATATGAACTAACTAACATATAATTAATCTGGATTAATCAGACATGTGATTTTTTTTACAAAATCGCACTGCTCATCATTTTAAATTGCCATGTAAAAATTCCGGAGAATAAATCTTTATTTATCTCTTGGCGGGTTTTACAATAAGGCCTTGCATATGCAACGTAACGGCCCCAAGATAAAACCACATTGGACACCATGGACGATGATGAAGGAGATAAGTCCATCGACAATCACACATTAACCTACAATTAAAATCACATTAACCTACAATAGAAATTTAGCATTAACTGAGGTATTACAATAAGGAATCAATAACAACATATCGGAATATGTTGAAGGTTCTGCTCTTCACGTAGTACATATTCAGGAGGGAAGCCAAGATCCCCCTCTCCTGGATGAAGGACTCCATCTCCATAAAATGGGTAGAGGGTGTTCTCTTAAGCAACTCTCAATGCCGAGCTGTTATCATCGTCTTCAGGATTCTCAACAATGTCACAATAGGAACTAGGTAACACCTGGTGTTGATGAGAGGGCATTTTTTAATTGCCATGTTACAGAGAACTGCACATTACAACAAACAAGTGCTTGAACATGTAATTGAAACACACTGTTACAACAGGACAAATAAATGCTTTCGCTGAAAAATAATGCGGAAACATGCTAAAGTAAACCAAAATACCAAATAATAAGCGTCCTTTGTTACAACAAGACAGTAAACCATTTCGCTAAAAATAAACGTAAAAACGAAAAAGAAACCTAAACGCCAAATAATAAACATACAAACATAAGAATAAAAACAAATGTTATCATTGCGAGACTTACAATCTATTCTTTTAGCTCATAAAAAAAATTAAGAAAATACTTCCTTGCAGAACTTGAAGGATAACGCACCATTGGCTCAGTTCACAAGTAAATTCATGTACTTTCATTGGCATAGGTTTCTCTAAGTTTGGCTCTACTTGAAAACATGCATTTTTTTTTCAAGGGAAGTATATAAAAGACAACCCTATGGTAAATATTCAAATTTTCCAAAAACATCAAGGAAAACACAGTGTTGTTTCAACATAAATTGAACAATAGGCATGAAACAAACTGTGAACAAAGTGAGAAAGTGAACTTAGATAAAAACAGGATTGAAAGTTACAGTCCGGTACATCCAGTGCGCTGCAATGGTTGCCTTTTTTGGCTTTCCGACTGCCACACCTCACAACAAAACATGAAATGCATAAGACAAACCCAAATTAAAAATTCAAGGAAAATACAATGTTGTTTCAACACAAATTTAACAAATAAGGCATCAAACAAACTGTGAAAACAAATTGAAAAAGTGAACTCAGATAATAAATAAGTGCCCAGTACAACTAGTGGGTTGCAGTGGTTTATTGTTTGGCCTTCCAACTGCCACGCTTCACAGCAGAACAACACATGCATAAAACAACCCACAACAAAAATTCAAGGAATCAAAAACCTGAGAAAGCAATTCCTCATTGTGCTATATTGGATTTTTCAAGTGTGTCATCATAACCACAACCAATGAAATCTGCAAATACATGGAACATACATATTTAAATGAAATATATGAAGAAATAAAGCTAAAAATTGGATTTAACATACAACAAAAATAATGCGATAGAAAAAGAAGTCATCAAAATTTTGATCAAGAATTCCCAGAAAATTATCAATATCCTCCAAGATAAAATATTCATTGTTAAAGAACTTTGATGAGTATGACTTGAATGTCTTGACAAAGCCCATTGTATATGAGGGTTGCTCCATTTAGACGGATCTTTATAAGGCCTTGCATATGCGACGTAACGACCCCAAGATCAAACTACAGGTGACACCGCCTAAAGTAGAACCTCCGCGCCATCACATGGAGGATGATGAAGGAGATGAGTCCATCGACAATCTCCCATTAACCTACAATAGAAATTTAACATTAATTGAGGTATTACAGTAAGGAATCAATAAAAACATATCTGAATATGTTGAAGGTTCTGCTCTTCACGTAGTACATATTCAGGATGGAAGCAAAGATCCCCCTCTCCTGGATGAACGACTCCAGGTCCATAAAATGGACGAAGGGTGTTCTCTTAAGCAACTAGCAATGCCGAGCTGTCATCATCTTCTTCAGCATTCTCAACAATGTCACATTTGGAACCAGGTATCACCAGGTATTGTTGAGAGGGCATTTTTTTCCGTGCCATGTTACAGAGAACTGCACATTACAGCAAACAAGTGCTTGAACCTATAATTGAAACACACTTTTACAACAAGACCAATAAATGCTTTCGCTGAAAAATAATGTGGAAACATCATAAAGTAAACAAAAATATGGAAAAAAAAGCGTCCTTCGTAACAACCAAACAGTAAACCATTTCGCTAAAAATAAATGGAAAACCGAAAAAGAAACCTAAACGTCAAATAATAAACATACAAACATAAGAATAAAAACAAATGTGATACTTGCGAGACTTACAATCTTCTCTTTTAGCTCATAAAAAATATTAATAAAATACTTCCCTGCAGAACTTGAAGGATAGCGCAACATTGGCTCAGTTCAAGAATAAAATCCTGCACTTTCATTGGCATTGGTTTCTCTAAGTTTGGCTCCACTTTAAAACATGCATTTTTTTTTAAAGGAAGAGTATAAAACACAGCCCTATGGTAAATATTCAAAACTTCCAAAAACATTAAGGAAAACAAAGTGTTGTTGCAACCCAAATGGAACAAATAGGCATGAAACAAACTGTGAAAACAAAGTAAAAAAGTGAACTCAGATAAAAACATCAGTGAAAATTAGAGCCCAAAGATACAACCAAAGGCCGCAATGGTTGCCCCGATTTGGCCTTCCAACCGCCACGCCACAAAGAAAATCAAGAAATGCATAAGATGCACTCCAAAACAAAAATTCAAGGAAAATACAATGCTGTTGCAACACTAATTTAACAAATAAGGCATGAAACAAACTGTGAAAACAAATTGAAAAAGTGAACTCAAATAATAAATAAGTGCTCAGTACAGCTAGTGGGCTGCAGTAGTTGCCTGTTTGGCCTTCCAACTGCCACGCCTTACAGCAGATGTAAAATCCACGAATTTTATTTTCTTGGGGAAAAATATTTAAAATATTTACTTACCGCGATTAGTGAAAATGTGGGATTAAATGATTTATTTAATTTAAATGGAAATTTAAAGTTATATGGGGTTTGCAGGGACCAAATAGTAATTTTTAGAGAATTGGGGACCTTAAAGAAGTTTTTCCCCTCTCACAGTCTTGGACCTATATGTGATTTTAAAAAGTGTCAGGGATCTCTGGTAAATTTTCTTTGAGAGAACCCTTTAAGAGAGAGAATGAACGGCTGAGATTAAATCATCTTGTGCAGTAGTATATCTCGAGGCGTTATAACGGCCCACAGGGGGCCATGTGGCAAGCGTTGATCTGATCAATCTATCGCAAACCAGTTACGAGGCACCAAGAGGAAAGGGGATGAAAGAGAGCCCTCACGGTACGATCAAATCTGGGCCGCTCATCTGAGGATCGGGTTCAATCCGAGGCGCAAGACTTGATCTCAATCCTCCATATACTAAACCAAACGTAGAGCCATCGCAATCGTTGATCAGGGATGGGAGCGAGATCCGGAGCACGGGAAATAATCCCAGCCGTTTGTTCACACGAGCCGGTGACCCCGAACGCCAACGCTCGCCGCCATGAAGCCGCCGCCTTCCCTACCGTTCTACGGGCGAAGGCCGAGAAGTGATGGATGAAGGTTACACTCAAAGCGTCGATGCGTTCGTTTTCCTCGGCCTATAAAGGTAGAAGCCAGGGCCAGGGCTGAACACTGACATAGGGTGCAGAGAAGCGGAGAGCTATAGCGGAAAGGAGCTCCGGTGAGCTCGTGATCGGAGAAAGGAGGAAGGTGTCACTGTGATCTCGCGCCGCCCACTGAGCTTGGTTCTCGTGTAGTCGCGATCGGACGAAGCAAGTGAACAGGACGCGGGTAGGGTGACGTGCTCTCAGTTCGCCGGGAAGGTGGTAAGCGGCGTACGTCGACGAGGAGCTCTCGGGAGGCGTAGTTCATCGTCCTCAGTCTACAGGTAACTTCTTTGCTTCTTCACCCCATTTACATGATCGAACGTGCGTGAGAGATAGTGCCGCGACCTCGCCGGAGTGGTGTAGCTCGTGGCAGAGGCTTGGGGTCGTCAACGGAGGTGATGGAGGGAGGACAACACCCGACGAAACTTAGGAAAAGGGGCGCGACCTCGGCCCGAGTCTTTCCTGAGCAGAGGGAGTTGCTGCCGGCCCCGTGACCTCAATAGAGCTCGATCGTGGTCGAGAGAAGGAGAGGAAGAGAGGTTGAAGAAAGAGAGTTAAAAAAAAAATATAAATAATAATAGTAATAGAAATATATATATATATATATATATATATATATATATATATATATATATATATATATATATAGTTAACAGATTTAAAAGTTAATAAAAGTGAATGTTAACACAATATGATATAATATTGATTAATTAATATTTTTTTTTCTTTTCTCTCTTGAATTAGTACACTAGTTAGTTATTGTGACAATTATCCTGATTAATTGTTAGTATAGTTCTAAATAATTTTCGGAACTCTAGTAGTGCGACATTATTATTGACTAAACTTTGGAAAGTGTGACACATGCTCAATTAACCGAATAAAGTGTATAGTTCCATTGATAACAAAACTTAGGTTTTGTGACAATTATTAGATTATGAATTTTTATTCATAAAAGAATAATTAGGAAACATAAGGTTTTGATAGGAGATTAAAACCTTGGATTTGACAATAAAGTTAGTTTTGTCTCTTATGATAGTAGTAAATACCATTAATCAAAAGGTTATATAGCCGGTAACAATTTGGAACTGTGAGTATGTGACATAATAATTAAGTAATAATTATTATGAACTGTGGAAACAAGATAAATAGAAATTAATTAATTAATTTCTTAAATTTGGAAAATATTTAGTAAGGAAGCTAAATAAATTCAAAAAGGACTATTAAGCTCCAAACAAGATAAGATCTTAGGGTCATAAACTATCAAGTGACCAAAAAGCCCTTCAAGGGACTAAGGTCAACATAAATGGTGCAACGGGCTTGAAATGGGCCCAACTCAGCTAGAGTTGACTAGATTAGACCAAAGTAAATCTACAAGTCAACTAAGGGACACTGAAACGGGGATAAGGGCCGGTAACCCGAGAGATGGTCCATAGGACCCGTTAGTGGGCCTAAGCCCAATAAGAATGTAAGGCATGCATGTACACCTAAGGACATAGAAATATTATGGGAATACTGTTTCTAATAGGACCTCTGCATGCCAGATACTCTCGGGGAGTTGTTGGCACCCTAGAGGAAGCTAGAAGGACATCTAGTACCAACCAGATGTAAGTTCACTTGCCTAGTTTTCACCCGATAACGGGATTTCTTGGACTTACTATGTATTCTTAATACATGCACTGATGTTGCCATACATGCTGTTCTTATCTGTTCTTGAATCCTGTTAAGCATGTATGCTTGTTTACGGGACGTTGGTGTCCCTATTTGCTATGTTCTACTTGCGGACTCGGTGGAGCTAGGAAGCTCCAATTTTGGGAACGCTCGTGGATAGGACCCCCGACTTTCCCCGACGTACTCTATCAAGAAACAAATCTCTGGAGGTCTCACCTGTGCCGTGGGCATGGTACTGGCCGCGTGTTAACACGGCAGAAGAGGTAGTTCTACCGATCTTTTGACTGGAGAGTCAAACGACCATCTAGGTCGTAATTATATCCAAAAAGCTGGACATACTGGCCGGGAGTAAACTCTGAGTTCTCTTAGAACTCACTACAGAGCCCGAGGGCTTTTGTAGCAGGAGTCGCACTTTGACTTGTTTGTGGTAGACTCCTAGGACTTTGTTGTTGATTTTATGATCCCGTTGGACCGCCATTTTTATTTTGATGACACTTTGTGACTGCAGGGTACTTACTGCAGCTTTCCCTTCAAAGCTCACGCGTGTTCTCTTTTCCTCCTTTTACGTATTCCGAGGTTTAGAGGGGAAGAAGCTTGAAGAGAGGGACTCCGAGACCAAGGTTTATAGGAGTCTCGCTTATCTTTATTTTTATAAACTTTGTTATTTGTAGGACCCGTGATAGGGACTGGACTTCTATAGGGCCTATGGACCCTAATGACTCTATGTTCTTATGAACTTGTGTTTGTGTTTATTTATGGGTTGTTATCTGCTTTTCACATTATTAGGCCTTGTATTAGAGTTGAGTTTATCTCTTCTTTAATACTGGCCGTCTCAGACGTCTTTCGAGGTCCCTGATCCGGTCGGGCGTCTGGCGAGAACAACACATGGATAAAAACAGTAATCTGCATCAAAAATTCAAGGAATAAAAAACCAGAGATAGTAATGCCTCGTTGTGCTATATTACATTTTTCAAGTCCGTCATCATAGCCACAACTAACGCAAACCTGCAAATATATGGAACATACATATTTAAATGTAATATATGACGAAATAAAGCTAAAAATTGGATTCAACATACAACAAGCATAATGAGGAAGAAAAAGAAGTCATCAAAATTCTGAGCAAGAATTCCCAGAAAATTATCAATATCCTAAAAGATAAAATATTGATTGTTAAAGAACTTTGATGAGTATGACTTGAATGTCTTGACCATGCCCATTGTAAATGAGGGTTGCTCCATTTAGACGGATCTCTATAAGGCGTTGCATAAGCAACATAACGGCCACAAGATAAAACCACATTTGACACCGCCTAAAGTAGAACCTCCGCTCCCTCACATGGAGGATGATTTAGCAGATAAGTCCATCCACAATCTCGCCTTAACCTACAATAGAAATTAGCATTAACTGAGGTATTACAGTAAGGAATCAATAAAAACATATATGAATATGTTGAAGGTTCTGCTCTTCACGTAGTCCATATTCAAGAGGGAAGCCAAGATCCCCCTGTCCTGGATGAAAGACTCAAGCTCCATAAAATGGGCAAAGGGTGTTCTCTTAGGCAACTTCCAATGCCGAGCTGTCATCATCGTCTTCAGCATTCTCTACAATATCACAATTGGAACCAGGTAACACCTGGTGTTGATGGGAGGGCATTTTTTCAATGCCATGTTACAGAGAACTGCACATTACAGCAAACAAGTGCTTGAACGTGTAATTGAAACACACTGTTACAACAGGACAAATAATGCAGAAACATGGTAAAGTAAACAAAAATACCAAATAATAAGCGTCCTTTGTTACAACCAGACACTAAACCATTTCGCTAAAAATAAACGTAAAAACGAAAAAGAAACCTAAACACCAAATAATAAACATACAAACATAAGAATAAAAACAAATGTTATAATTGCGAGACTAACAGTCTCTTCTTTTAGGTCATAAAAAAAATTAAGAAAATACTTCCTTGCATAACTTGAAGGATAGCTCACCATTGGCTCAGTTCACAAGTAAATTCATGCACTTTCATTGGCATTGGTTTCTCTAAGTTTGCCTCCACTTGAAAACATGCATTTTTTTTCAAGGGAAGAGTATAAAAGACAGCCGTACGGTAAATATTCAAATTTTCCAAAAACATGAAGGAAAACACAGTGTTGTTGCAACACAAATTGAACAATAGGCATGAAACAAACTGTGAACAAAGTGAAAAAGTGGACTTAGATAAAAACATGATTGAAAGTTAGAGCCTGATACATCAAGTGGCCTGCAATGGTTGCCTGTTTTGGATTTCCAACAGCCACACCTCACAGCAGAAATGCATAAGACAAACCCAAAACAAAAATTCAAGGAAAATACAAAGCTGTTGCAACACAAATTTAACAAATTAGGCATTAAACAAACTGTGAAAACAAATTGAAAAAGAGAACTCAGATATTAAATTAGTGCCCAGTATAGCTAGTGGGTTGCAGTGGTTTCCTGTTTGGCCTTCCAACTGCCACGCCTCACAACAAAACAACACATGCATAAAACAGCCGAGAACAAAAATTCAAGAAATCAAAAGCCTGAGAAAGCAATTCCTCATTGTGCTATATTGGATTTTACAAGTGCGTCATCATAGCCACAACCAATGAAAACCTGCAAATACATGGAACATACATATTTAAATGAAATATATGAAGAAATAAAGCTAAAAATTGGATTCAACATTGAACAAGCATAATGCGGTAGAAACAGAAGTCATCAAAGTTCTGACCAAGAATTCCCAGAAAATTATCAATATCCTCCAAGATAAAATATTCATTGTTAAAGAACTTTGATGAGTATTACTTGAATGCATTGACAAAGCCCATTGTATATGAGGGATGCTCCATTTAGAAGGATCTTTATATGGCCTTGCATATGCGACGTACCGACCCCAAGATCAAACCACAGTTGACACTGCCTAAAGTAGAACCTCCGCGCCCTCACATGTAGGATGATGAAGGAGATGAGTCCATCGACAATCTCGCATTTACCTACAATAGAAATTTAACATTAATTGAGGTATTGCAGTAAGGAATCAATAAAAACATATCTAAATATGTTGAAGGTTCTGCTCTTCACGTAGTACATATTCAGGATGGAAACAAAGATCCCCCTCTCCTAGATGAAAGACTCCAGGTCCATAAAATGGACGAAGGGTGTTCTCTTAAGCAACTAGCAATGCTGAGCTGTCATCATATTCTTCAGCATTCTTAACAATGTCACATTTGGAACCAGGTAACACCTGGTATTGTTGAGAGGGCATTTTTTCTTTGCCATGTTACAGAGAACTGCACATTACAGCAAACAAGTGCTTGAACACATAATTGAAACACACTGTTACAACAAGACCAATAAATGCTTTCGCTGAAAAATAATGCGGAAACATTGTAAAGTAAAAAAAAAAAATGGAAAAACAAGCGTCCTTTGTAACAACCAGACAGTAAACCATTTCGCTAAAAATAAATGGAACAACGAAAAAGAAACCTAAACGCCAAATAATAAACATACAAACATAAGAATAAAAACAAATGTTATATTTGCGAGACTTACAATCTCCCTTTTAGCTCATAAAAAATATTAAGAAAATACTTCCCTGCAGAAATTGAAGTATAGCGCACCATTGGATCAGTTCACGAGTCAAATCCTGCATTTTCATTGGCATTGGTTTCTCTAAGTTTGGCTCCACTTGAAAACATGCATTTTTTTTTCAAGGGAAGAGTATAAAAGACATCCCTATTGTAAATATTCAAATTTTCCAAAAACATCAAGGAAAACACAGTGTTGTTGCAACACAAATTGAACAATAGACATGAAACAAACTGTGAACAAAGTGAAAAAGTGGACTTAGATAAAAACATGATTGAAAGTTAAAGCCTGATACATCCAGTGGCCTGCAATGGTTGCCTGTTTTGGATTTCCAACAGCCACACCTCAAAGCAAAACAAGAAATGCATAAGACAAACCCAAAACAAAAACTCAAGGAAAATACAAAGCTGTTGCAACACAAATTTAACAAATCAGGCATCAAACAAACTGTGAAAACAAATTTAAAAAGAGAACTCAGATATTAAATTAGTGCCCGGTACAGCTAGTGGGTTGCAGTGGTTTCCTGTTTGGCCTTCCAACTGCCACGCCTCACAGCAAAACAACACATGCATAAAACAGCCGAGAACAAAAATTCAAGAAATCAAAAGCCTGAGAAAGCAATTCCTCATTGTGCTATATTGGATTTTACAAGTTCGTCATCATAGCCACAACCAATGAAAATCTGCAAATACATGGAACATACATATTTAAATGAAATATATGAAGAAATAAAGCTAAAAATTGGATTCAACACACAACAAGCATAATGCGGTAGAAACAGAAGTCATTAAAGTTCTGACCAAGAATTCCCAGAAAATTATCAATATCCTCCAAGATAAAATATTCATTGTTAAAGAACTTTGATGAGTATTACTTGAATGTCTTGACAAAGCCCATTGTATATGAGGGTTGCTCCATTTAGAAGGATCTTTATAAGGCCTTGCATATGCGACGTAACGACCCCAAGATCAAACCACAGTCCATCGACAATCTCGCATTAACCTACAATAGAAATTTAACATTAATTGAGGTATTACAGTAAGGAATCAATAAAAACATATCTGAATATGTTGAAGGTTCTACTCTTCAAGTAGTACATATTCAAGATGGAAGCAAAGATCCCCCTCTCCTAGATGAAAGACTCCAGGTCCATAAAATGGACGAAGGGTGTTCTCTTAAGCAACTAGCAATGCCGAGCTGTCATCATCTTCTTCAGCATTCTCAACAATGTCACATTTGGAACCAGGTAACACCTGGTATTGTTGAGAGGGCATTTTTTCCTGGCCATGTTACAGAGAACTGCACATTACAGCAAACAAGTGCTTGAACACATAATTGAAACACACTGTTACAACAAGACCAATAAATGCTTTCGCTGAAAAATAATGCGGAAACATCGTAAAGTAAACAAAAATATGGAAAAACAAGCGTCCTTTGTAACAACCAGACAGTAAACCATTTCGCTAAAAATAAATGGAACAACGAAAAAGAAACCTAAACGCCAAATAATAAACATACAAACATAAGAATAAAAACAAATGTTATACTTGCGAGACTTACAATCTCCCTTTTAGCTCATAAAAAATATTAAGAAAATACTTCCCTGCAGAAATTGAAGTGTAGCGCACCATTGGCTCAGTTCACGAGTCAAATCCTGCATTTTCATTGGCTTTGGTTTCTCTAAGTTTGGCTCCACTTCAAAATATGCATTTTTTTTTCAAGGGAAGAGTATAAAAGACAACCCTATGGTAAATATTAAAAACTTCCAAAAACAATAAGGAAAACACAGTGATTTTGCAGCACAAATAGAACAAAGAGGCATGAAACAAACTGTGAAAACAACGAGAAAAAGTGAACTTAGATAAAAACATAAATTAAAATTAGAGACCGGTACAGCCAGTGGGCTGTAATGGTTGCTTGTTTTGGCCTTCCAACTGCCACGCCTCACAGCAAAACCAAGAAATGCATAAGACAGAACCAAAACAAAAATTCCAGGAAAATACAGTGCTGTTGCAACACAAATTGAACAAATAAGGCATGAAACGAACTGTGAAAACAAAGTGAAAAAGTGGACTCAGATAATAAATAAGTGCCCAGATGCAATTTGGTAGGCGCTTGGTGGTTGCCTGTTTTGGCCTTCCAACTGCCACGCCTCACAGCAGAACAACACATGGATAAAACAGACCCAGAACAAAAATTCAAGGAATCAAAAACCAGATATAGTAATGCCTCATTGTGCTATATTATATTTTTCAAGTTCGTCATCATAGCCACAACCAATGCAAACCTGCAAATACATGGAACAAACATATTTAAATGAAATATATGACGAAATAAATATAAAAATTGGATTCAACATACAACAAGCATAATGAGGTAGAAAAAGAAGTCATCAGTATTCTGAGCAAGAATTCTCGAAAAATTGTCAATATCCTCCAAGATAAAATATTGATTGTTAAAGAACTTTGATGAGTATGACTTAAATGTCTTGACCATGCCCATTATAAGTGAGGGTTGCTCCATTTAAACGGATCTCTATAAGGCGTTGCTTATGAAACGTAACGGCCACAAGATAAAACCCCATTTGACACCGCCTAAGGTAGAACCTCTGCGCACTCACATGGAGGATGATGAAGCAGATAAGTCCATCGACAATCTCGCATTAACATAGAATAGAAATTAGCAATAACTGAGTTATTACAGTAAGGAATCAATAAAAACATATCTGAATATGTTGAAGGTTTTGCTCTTCACGTAGTACATATTCAGGATGGAAACCAAGATCTCCCTTTCCTGGATGAAAGACTCCAGCTCCATAAAATGGGCGAAGGGTGTTCTCTTAAGTAACTCCCGATGCCGAGCTGTCATCATAGTCTTCAGCATTCTCAACAATGTCACAATTGGAACCAGGTGACACCTGGTGTTGATGAGAGGGCATTTTATCCTTGCCATATTACAGAGAATTGCACATTACAACCAACAAGTGCTTGAACATGTAATTGAAACACACTGTTACGACAAGATCAATAAATGCTTTCGCTGACAAATAATGAGGAAACATCGTAAAGCAAACAAAAATACCAAATAATAAGCGTCCTTTGTTACAACCAGACAGTAAACAATTTCACTAATAATAAATGGAACAATGAAAAAGTAACCTAAACGCCAAATAATAAACATACAAACATAAGAATAAAAACAAATGTTATACTTGCGAGACTTACAATCTCCTCTTTTGGCTCAGAAAAAAACATTAAGAAAATACTTCCCTGCAGAACTTGAAGGATAACGCACCATTGGCTCAGTTCACAAGTCAAATCCTGCACTTTCATTGGCATTGGTTTCTCTAAGTTTGGCTCCACTTCAAAATATGCATTTTTTTTCAAGGGAAGAGTATAAAAGACAGCCCGATGGTAAATATTAAAAACATCCAAAAACATCAAGGAAAACACAGTTATTTTGCAACACAAATTGAACAAGTACGCACGAAACAAACTGTGAAAACAAAGAGAAAAAGTGAACTCAGATAAAAACATAAATTAAAATTAGAGACTGGTACAGCCAGTGGGCGGTAATGGTTGCCTGTTTTGGCCTTCCAACTGCCACGCCTCACAGCAAAACCAAGAAATGCATAAGACAGAACCAAAACAAAAATTCCAGGAAAATACAGTGCTGTTGCAACACAAATTAAACAAATAAGGCATGAAACAAACTGTGAAAACAAAGTGAAAAAGTGAATTTAGATAATAAATAAGTGCAGAATGCAATTTGGTAGGCGCGCAGTGGTTGCCTGCTTTTGGCCTTCCAATCGCTAATGCCTCACAGCAGAACAACACATGGATAAAACAGACCCAGAACAAAAATTCAAGGAATCAAAAACAAGATATAGTAATGCCTTATTGTGCTATATTATATGTTTCAAGTTCGTCACCATAGCAACAACCAATGCAAACCTGCAAATACATGGAACAAACATATTTAAATGAAATATATGATGAAATAAAGCTAAAAATTGGATTCAACATACAACAAGTATAATGAGGTAGAACAAGAAGTCATCAATATTCTGAACAAGAATTCCCTGAAAATTATCAATATGCTACAAGATAAAATGTTGATTGTTAAAGAACTTTGATGCGTATGACTTGAATGTCTTGACCATGCCCATTGTAAGTGAGGGTTGCTCCATTTAGACGGATCACTATAAGGGGTTGCATATGCAACGTAACGGCCCCAAGATAAAACCACATTTGACACCGCCGAAAGTAGAACCTCCGCGCCCTCACATGGAGGATGATGAAGTAGATAAGTCCATCGAGAATCTCGCATTAACCTACAATAGAAATTTGCATTAACTGAGTTATTACAATAAGGAATCAATAAAAACATATCTGAATATGTTGAAGGGTCTGCTCTTCACGTAGTACATATTCAGGAGGGAAGCAAAGATCCCCCTCTCCTGGATGAAAGACTCTAGCTCCATAAAATAGGCAAAGGGTGTTCTCTTAAGCAACTCCCAATGCCAAGCTATCATCATCGTCTTCAGTATTCTCAACAATGTCACAATTGGAACCAGGTAACATCTGCTGTTGAAGAGAGGGCATTTTTTCCTTGCCATGTTACAGAGAACTGCACATTACAACAAACAAGTGCTTGAACATGTAATTGAAACACACTCTTACAACAGGACCAATAAATGCTTTCGCTGAAAAATAATGCGGAAACATCGTAAAGTAAACAAAAATACCAAATAATAAACGTCCTTTGTTGCAACCAGACAGTAAACCATTTCATTAAAAATAAACCGAAGAACGAAAAAGAAACCTAAAGGCCAAATAATAAACATACAAACATAAGAATAAAAACAAATGTTATAATTGCGAGACTTACAATCTCTTCTTTTAGCTCATAAAAAAATTAAGAAAATACTTCCCTGCAGAACTTGAAGGATAGCGCACCATTGGCTCAGTTCACAAGTAAATTCAAGCACTTTCATTGGCATTGGTTTCTCTAAGTTTGGCTCCACTTTAAAACATGCATTTTTTTTTCAAGGGAAGAGTATAAATGACAGCCCTATGGTAAATATTCAAATTTTCCAAAACTTTCAAGGAAAACACAGTGTTGTTGCAACACAAATTGAACAATAGGCATGAAACAAACTGTGAACAAAGTGAAAAAGTGAACTTAGATAAAAACATGATTGAAAGTTAGAACCTAATACATCCAGTTGGCTGCAATGGTTGCCTGTTTTGGCCTTCCAATGGCCACACCTCACAGCAAAACAAGAAATGTATAAGACAGACCCAAAACAAAAATAGAACGTAAATACAATGCTGTTGCAACACAAATTTAACAAATAAGGCATGAAACAAACTGTGAAAACAAATTGAAAAAGTGAACTCAAATAATAAATAAGTGCCCGGTACAGCTAGTGGGCTGCAGTGGTTGCCTGTTTGGCCTTCCAACTGCCACACCTTACAGTAGAACAAGACATTCATAAAACATACCCAAAAAGAAAATTCAATTAATCAAAAACCTAAGAAAGTAATGCCTCATTGTGCTATATTGGATTTTTAAATTTTGTCATCATAGCCACAACCAATGAAAACCTGGAAATACATGGAATGGACATATTTAAATGAAATATATGAAGAAATAAAGCTAAAAATTGGTTTCAACATACAACAAGCATAATGTGGTAGAAAAAGAAGTCATCAAAATTCTGAGCAAGAATTCCCAGAAATTATCAATATCCTAAAAGATAAAATATTGATTGTTAAGGAACTTTGATGAGTATGACTTGAATGTCTTGAATATGCACATTACAAATGAGGGTTGCTCCATTTAGACGGATCTCTATAAGGCCTTGCATATGCGACGTAACGGCCCCACGATCAAACCACAGTTGACACCGGATAAAGTAGAACCTCCGTGCCCTCACACGGAGGATTATGAAGGAGATGAGTCCATCGACAATCTCGCATTAACCTACAATAGAAATTTAACATTAACTGAGGTATTACAGCAAGGAATATAAAGAAAAACATATCTTATTATGTTGAAGGTTCTGCTCTTCACATAGTACATACTAAGGATGGAAACCAAGATCTCCCTCTCCTGGATGAAAGACTCCAGCTCCATAAAATGGGCGAAGGGTGTTCTCATAAGCACCTCCCGATGCCGAGCTGTCATCATCGTCTTCAGCATTCTCAACAATGACACAATTGGAACCAGGTAACACCTGGTATTGATGAGAGGGCAGTTTTTTTTTGTTCCATGTTACAGAGAACTACACTCTACAGCAAACAAGTGCTTGAACACATAATTGAAACACACTATTACAACAAGACCAATAATTGCTTTGGCTGAAAAATAATGCGGAAACATCGTAAAGTAAACAAAAATATGGAATAACAAGCGTCCTTTGTAACTACCAGACAGTAAACCATTTTGCTAAAAATACATAGAACAACGAAAAAGAAACCTAAACGCCAAATAATAAACATACAAACAAAGAATAAAAACAAATGTTATACTTGCGAGACTTACAATCTTCTCTTTTAACTCATAAAAAATATTTAGAAGATACTTCCCTACAGAACTTGAAGGATAACGCACTATTGGCTCAGTTCACGAGTAAAATCCTGTACTTTCATTTTCATTGGTTTCTCTAGGTTTGGCTCCACTTCAAAACATGCATTTTTTTTCAAGGGAAGAGTATAAAAGACAGCCCTATGGTAAATATTAAAAACATTCAAAAACATCAAGGAAAACACAGTGATTTTGCAACACAAATTGAACAAATAGGCATGAAACAAACTGTGAAAACAACGAGAAAAAGTGAACTCAGATAAAAACATAAATTAAAATTAGAGCCCAGTACAGCCAGTGTACTGTAATGGTTGCCTGTTTTGGCTTTCCAACTGCCACGCCACACAGCAAAACCAAGAAATGCATAAGACAAACCCAAAACAAAAATTCAAGGAAAATACAAGGCTGTTGCAAAACAAATTGAACAAATAAGGCATGAAACGAACTGTGAATTAAAACAAAGTGAAAAAGTGAACTCAGATAATAAATTAGTGCCTGGTACAGCTAGTAGGCTGTAGTGGTTGCCTGTTTATGCCTTCCAACTGCCACTCCTCACAGCAGAACAACACATGCATAAAACAACCAAGAACAAAAATTCAAGGAATCAAATACCTGAGAAAGCAATTCCTCATTGTGCTATATTGGATTTTTCAAGTGCGTCATCATAGCCACAACCAATGAAAACCTGCAAATACATGGAATATACATATTTAAATGAAATATATCAAGAAATAAAGCTAAAAATTGGATTCAACATACAACAAGCATAATGCGGTGGAAAAAGAAGTCATCAAAATTTTGACCAAGAATTCCCAGAAAATTATCAATATCCTACAAGATAAAATATTCATTGTTAAAGAACTTTGATGAGTATGACTTGATTGTCTTGACAAGGCCCATTGTATATGAGGGTTGCTCTATTTAGACGGATCTTTATAAGGCCTTGCATATAATGACGAATCTAATTCCCAAGATCAAACCACAGTTGACACCGCCTAAAGTAGAACCTCCGCGCCCTCACATGGAGGATGATGAAGGAGATGAGTCCATCGACAATCTCACATTAACCTACAATAGAAATTTAACATTAATTGACGTATTACAGTAAGGAATCAATAAAAACATATCTGACTATGTTAAAGTTTCTGCTCTTCACGTAGTACATATTCAGGATGGAAGCAAAGATCCCCCTCTCCTGGATGAAAGACTCTAGGTCCATAAAATGGGCGAAGGGTGTTCTCTTAAACAACTCCCAATGCCGAGCTTTCATCATCGTCTTCAGCATTCTCAACAATGTCATAATTGGAACCAGGTAACACCTGGTATTGTTGAGAAGGCATTTTTTCCTTGCCATGTTACAGAGAACTGCACATTACAGCAAACAAGTGCTTACACATGTAATTTTACAACAAGACCAATAAATACTTTCGCTGGAAAATAATGCGAAAACATCGTAAAGTAAAGAAAAACACCAAAAAATAAGCGTCCTTTGTTACAACTAGACAGTAAACCATTTCACTAAAAATAAACTGAACAACGAAAAAGAAACCTAAATGCTAAATAATAAACTTACAAACATAAGAATAAAAACAAATGTTATAATTGCGAGACTTACAATCTCCTCTTTTAGCTCAGAAAAAAATTAAGAAAATACTCCTCTGCGGAACTTGAAGGATAGCACACCATTGGCTCAGTTCACAAGTAAAATCCTGCACTTTCATTAGCATTGGTTTCTCTAAGTTTGGCTCCACTTTAAAACATGCATTTTTTTTTCAAGGGAAGAGTATAAAATACAGCCCTATGGTAAATATTTTAAAACTTCCAAAAACATAAAGGAAAACACAGTATTGTTGCAACACAAATTGAACAAATAGGCATGAAACAAACTTTGAAAACAAAGTGAAAAAGTGAACTCGCATCAAAACATAAGTGAAAATTAAATTTTGGTAGAGTCGATTAGAATGCAATGGTTTTACTGTTTTTGGCTTCCAACCGCCACGCTACTATAGCAAAACCAAGAACTGCTTAAGACAGACCCCAAACAATAATTCAAGGAAACTCCATTGTTGTTGCAACATAAATTGACCAAATAACGCTTTAAACGAACGGTGAAAACAAAGTGAAAAAGTGAACTCAGATAATAAATAAGTGCCCGGTATAGCTAGTAGGGTCAGCGGTTGGTTACTTTGTTTTTGAATTCCAAGCGCCACGCCTCACAGTGAGAGCAGACATGCATAAAAACAGACCACCAAACAAAAATTCAAGGAATCAAAACCTCGTGAAAGCAATGCCTCATTGTGCTATATTATATTTTTCAAGTTCACATCATAGCCACAACGGATGCAAACCTCGCAAATACATGGAAATGTATATATTTAAGTCAAATATATGAAGAAATAAAGCTAAAAATTGGATTCAACATACAACAAGCATATTGCGGTAGAAAAAGAAGTCATCAAAATTCTGACCAAGAATTCCTAGAAAATTATCAATATCCTACAAGATAAAATATTGATTGTTAAAGAACTTTGATGAGTATGACTTGAATGTCTTGACTAAGCCCATTGTATATGAGGGTTTCTCCATTTAGACGGATCTCTATAAAACCTTTCATATGGGACGTAACGACCCTAAGATCAAACCACAGTTGACACCGCCTAAAGTAGAACCTCCGCGCCCTTACATGGTGGATGATGAAGGAGATGAGTCCATCGAAAATCTCGCATTAACCTACAATAGAAATTTAACATTAACTGAGGTATTACAGTAAGGAATCAATAAAAACCTATCTGAATATGTTGAAGGTTCTGCTCTTCACGTAGTACATACTCAGGATGGAAACCAAGATCTCCCTCTCCTGGATGAAAGACTCCAGCTCAATAAAATGGGCGAAGGGTGTTCTCTTAAGAAACTCCCAATGCCGAGCTGTCATCATTGTCTTCAGCATTCTCAACAATGTCACAATTGGAACCAGGTGACACCTGGTGTTGATGAGAGGGCATTTTATCCTTGCCATGTTACAGAGAACTGCACATTACAAAAAACAAGTGCTTGAACATGTAATTGAAACATTGTGTTACGACAAGATCAATAAATGCTTTTATTTGAAAAATAATGCGGAAACATCGTAAAGTAAACAAAAATACCAAATAATAAGAGTCCTTTATTACAAATCCGCATCAGAAACCATTTCACTAAAATAAATTGAACAAATGAAAAAGTAACCTAAACGCCAAATAATAAACATAGAAACATAAGAATAAAACAAATGTTATAATTGCGAGACTTACAATCTCCTCTTTTAGCTCAGAAAAAAAAATTAAGAAAAATATTCCCTATGAGAACTTGAACGATAAGCGCACCCTTGGCTCGGTTCACAAGTAAAATCCCCGCACTTTTTATTGGCATTGGTTTCTCTAAGTTTGGCTCCACTTTAAAACATGCAATTTTTTCAAGGGAAGAGTATAAAAGATGTACCTATGGTAAATATTCAAAACTTCCAAAAACATCAAGGAAAACACAAAGTTGTTGCAAACTCCAAATTGAACAAATAGGCATGAAACAAACCGCGGAAAAACAAAGTGAAAATGTGAACTCGTGATAAAAACATTAGTGAAAATTAGAGCCCTGCATAACCAAATAGGTGTCAGCAATGGTTGCCCTGCTTTGGCCTTACAAAGCGCTAATACTCACAAAGAAAAATCAAGAAATGCATAAGATGCACCCCAAAACAAAAAATTCAAGGAAAATACAATGCTTTGTTGCAACACTAATTTAACAAATAAGGCATGAAACAAACTGTGGAAACAAATTGAAAAAGTGAACTCAAATAATAAATAAGTGCCCAAGATAAATAGCTGGTCAAGTAGAGTTGGATGCATGGTTGGCCTTCCAACTGCCACGCCTCACAGCATAACAAGACATTCATAAATTAAACCCAAAAGAAAAATTCAAGGAATCAAAAACCTGAGAAAGCAATGACTCTTTGTGCTATATTATATTTTTTAAGTTCGTCATCATTGCCACAACCAATTCAAACCTACAAATAGATGGAACAACCATATTTAAATGAAATATATGAAGAAATAAAGCTAAAAATTGGATTCAACATACAACATGCATAATGTGGTAGAAAAAGAAGTCATCAAAATTCTGACCAAGAATTCCCAGAAAATTATCAATATCCTACAAGATAAAATATCAATTGTAAAAAATCATGAATTTAACTAAAAATAATTCTGTCAAACAACCATTCAACCCAAACATAAAGCTGTTAGGTGAGGCCTCAATAAAAGTTTTATATCACTAACACATATCATGCTAAAATCAAGAAAAAATTATATAAAAAATAAACAATTACTTTAGTACTGAACAACTAGCTTGGTTTGAGCAACTCCAATAATTCCAGTGATAGTATATGTTTTTCTACTTTCTTCGTTACCATAATAAACGAACACTCATCAATCTTTTTGTTTTGTTATTAGGGGATTCACACTCAGTTTTTGTTTTATGACTCACATTTATTAATGTTAATTACAATGTGCATTTTGTATGGACATGATACATGAGAATATAATTTGTATGGGCTATGAAATTTAAGTTATACTCAATAAATTTCATGTTAGTTCATGTTACTTAACCCAAACCATTGTATCTCATTTATATTGTTAAGTATTTGTATTAAGTGAGTTTTTGAGTGAAAAAATAACCTTTGTAACTGAGCAATTTTATAGTAATTTGTATGGACTAAGAATAAATGCATCGGCTAATGGAACTCTAAATAAATGATTCTGCTGTTTGTATGAAATGATGCAACAAATCAAGACCTCCGAGGAAAGTTCAACATCTGATAATTAATTAAAACAACTCAAACAAAAAAAAAGAGCTTCAAATTACATTATGATGAGTACTGTAAGCTTTGCATTCCGGCCAGCAGTCTCCATGCATAAACTCAGAATGCATCTCTTACAACCCATATTCTCTAAGGACACCAAGAACAAGAAGAAAGAAAAACGATGGATATATATCTAGATATATAAAATCGGACCATGAGCCTCAGTTCCCCCAGAGCCATGCATGCATGAAGCGCGAGCGATGGTGGAATATCATGCATGTTAATAAACGAACACTCTAGAAAGAAAAACGATGGATATATATCTAGATATATATAATCGGACCATGAGCCTCAGTTCCCCCTGAGCCATGCATACATGAAGCTCGAGCGATGGTGGAGTATCATGCATGTGAATAAGCAAACACTCTTATTACCAGACGAGTAAACACTTCCAGTTAATAGGAAAGGCAAACCCCAAAAAATAAGTCCTTAATGCCAAATAGTAAGAGAACTCTCCCTACCATACAATAACCCTAAAACCTAGAAATAAATGGAAACCCTAAAGAATAAACACAAAAACAGAATGACACCCTAAAACCCTAAAACCAAAATCCTTTCTTTGAGAAACGCTCGCCTATGTCCACGCACCTGGAAATAATCGTTGGAAGCTCCGGAGAGATGGTCTTCCCGGTGGCTGGCGGTGACAGGATTCTGCGAAGCTGGGGAGAAGAGCAGCGGAAACTCGGGAAGCAAACTCTCACCGAGGATGAATGGGTGGTTAACACAAAGCAAACTCCTATGATATCGCCGACTGAGAACCGTCAATAAGCGTGGAGTTCCATGTGTTTACTGAGAGGGCAAGGGCGTTCTCATAATTTCATGAGGAAATTAACACCACGCCGAACTGACTGACTTCTGGTAAAGAAAAGGAGAGTTTTTTAAGGTTATGGAAATTTTTTGGCGAGAAACAAATTTTTTATGGTTTCTCCGGAATTAAATAATAATAATAATAATAATCATTTTTGAATTTGAATAGTTTATTTAGGGTTCCACATATGAAACGATTTATTAGCTTATATTTTCCGTCGTTTGCGCTTATGTCCGGGCTCATGCGTTTATGGATGTTATTTTCGCTTACTATAGAGCTGAAGCATTTTTTTTATTTTGGTCTCCACTTATTTATCTTAAAAAGCTTTTATTTTCTAGATTCTGCTTATTATGCATGTTAATAAGCATCCCCTTCCACTACATAGATTACTAGAAAAGCTGGAAACAAGCACTTCTAGTGCACTTTCTACACAAAAAGGCACAATTTCAAGCTCCAAAATTTACCACTACCACATACCCAATATATACACATCCATGGCTTTATGGAATTCCCTTATAGTTATATAAAACCTTCTTTCTATAACATGGACTATGACATTTCCCAGTTGCATATCAAAAATCTTTTAATTGAAGACCAATGGGACATGGATCTACTTCTTGATTTATTCCCTGAAAGCATAGCTAATGATGTTTCTTGTAGGGCGATCAAACACCAACCCCAGGATGGAATCTGGGAGTGGATACAAGGCACAGGGACCAAATCCCTCTCTACCGCCATATATGCTCACTATTCCAAACAACATAATACAAAACAAAGATTCCATCATATATTTATAATAATCATCCTCTTGCACTACAAAAACAACTAGAAAAGATGGAAACAAACACTGCTTCTACAACTTTCTACACAAAAGGGCACAATTTCAAGCTCAAACATTTGATAGAAAGCCATTTGTATTAAGTGAGTTTTTGAGTGAAAAAATAACCTTTGTAACTGAGCAATTTTATAGTAATTTGTATGGACTAAGAATAAATGCCTTGGCCAATGGAACTCTAAATAAATGATTCTGCTGTTTGTATGAAATGATGCAACAAATCAAGACCTCCGAGGAAAGTTCAACATCAGATAATTAATTAAAACAACTCAAATAAAAAGCAAAAAGAGCTTCAGATTACATCATGATGAGTACTGTAAGCTTTGCATTCCAACCGGCCGATCCCATGTATGAACTCAGAATGCATCTCTTACAACCCATATTTACTAAAGACATCAAGAACAAGAAGAAAGAAAAACGATGGATATATATCTAGATATATATAATCGGACAATGAGCCTCAGTTCCCCCCGAACCATGCATGCATGAAGCTTGAGCGATGGTGAAGTATCATGCATGTTAATAAGCATACTCTTGCACTATATAGATTACTAGAAAAGCTAGAAACAAGCACTTCTACTACACCTTCTACACAAAAGGGCACAATTTCCAAAATTTCAAAATTTTGCTAAGTCTAATCACATTCATTACCCCCTCAACTTCATCATCATGAGTTTCTCCCACAGTTCTTTTATAGGTCTGATGACCTTCATCTAATTGACGTGAAGTGCGCACAACAAGATCAGCCAATAACCAATCGCCATTAGAAACAGTATCAGTAAGTTCTCCCATTTAGCATTGCTTGATGAAGAAATATCGAATGATCCCCGAACTGCCTACACACCAATTATCTCACGCACTTGTCTAACAGCAAACTTAGCGCCAATGTATTCATTCTCCAGCATACCCTACCGCATTGATACATTTATTCGGTAAGTCACTTTCAATACAATAAACAAGTTAGTAAACATTGTTGGGATTTCCTAACATGCCTGGATTGAGTAAGTGTTGAATGCTAAGTCTGACAGTGGATGGTTCCAAATAGGGCCGGGTAATTCATGTTTAACACGCAAATAACCAGACACAAGCATCATTAACACCTGCAAATTGACATAATTTAGTCCAATAGAGAGATAATCCTACTACATTTTTGTATTATATGTCACACTTACATGTATGAAGATCATGGCCCCCATAGCACCCTTTGGTTGAAGAGAGATGAAACAAACAAGCAGCATAAGCCCTTCGTTGGCAAGAAGGCACATAAAGATGTTCAGAATGAAGTATAAAAACAAGCTGAACTCCTTTTGCAGGCCAACCAGGAAGTAGACTACAAAAGACGACATAATAGCGATGATGAACAGAAGTGGGACACTTGTGAGAACATGTCCTAGAAGGAAAACCAGTGGTCCAGAGTGTCCATTCGATTCCTCATGTCTGAACATCTACATATATACGGTTAAGCAGTAAGTAAAACATTTAAATGCTTATTAATTTTACCAAAGGATGAGATACCTTGATTTCTCTTATCACGGCAGGCAAGCCAACAATACTTAACAGTAAATTAAATGACACAAAGGAAAATATTGCAGAAACTCTGACCTGCGACCATTTAGGTGTTTAGATAAATGTAGCCTAATGTAATATTATGAACTTTGTATTGCATTAGCTTTGTTTAAGAAGCTCACTGTTACAGATGACAATGAATGACCGACATTAAGAAATATTGTACCAATAGAAAAAGCAAGGATCCAATGCAAAAAGACTCGATTCCAGTAATACCTCTATGAACGCACTACAACTCAGGTTGCATGACAAACCATACCCTTACTTCTAATATCCGCACATCCCTACAGAATATAATTTTCCAAAGCATCAAGATTCAGTTTCTACATATATCGCATTTCAATTAATAAAACAATACTAAAGGGTTCCAAGACACTTGAAGACAAGAATCAAACTTATCATTGAGGATAGTAAACATACCTGTTCAGTAAGTGATAGAACTGTCACCTTCAATTGTTCTTTATCCTCAGTAGACATTAATTTTAGTTGTCTATCATATGGGTGATAGTTGAACTGTATTTGAACATACAAACATAACAATAAAACAAATATGGGAATACACTTAAAAACAAATGTTATAATTACGAGACTTACATTCTCCTCTTTTAGCTCATGAAAAAAAATTAAGAAAATAATTCCCTGTAGAACTTATAGGATAGCGCACCATTGGCTCAGTTCACAAGTAAAAATCGTGGGTGGCTCAAGGGTAAAGCGGAAAAAGTGAAGCCACCGCTTAGGCCCCCAAATTTTAAAGGGCCCTATATTTACTTTTTATCTTTTAAGATTTTTTTTAAATCTTATTATCGTAACTATAATAATAGATTATTATAATAAATTGACATTAAGAAATTTTAATTTTAATTTTAATATCTATTGGAGGCCTCATATAAAGTTTAAACCTTAAAATTTTTTAAAAGCTTATCTTATAATAATTATTTGTATGATAAATTAATATTTAAAATTTTTAATTTAATATCTATTGGAGGCCTCCTATGAATATTTAAATTTTTTAATTTAATATCTAATCAATTATATATCTTTTATCAACCAACTTTTTAAAATAAAAGATTATAAACTAAAGTTTTAATTTTTTTAGTTTAATACATAATTAAATATATATATCCTCTTCCAATTACCTTATTAGTTGTTAAAAAACTAATCCTAAGAATTATTAATTATGTAGCCATTGCTAAATTGGTAATTAACCTTCATTTTCTCTATTATAAATGAAGATTGTTTTTAAATTTTTTTTTATAGCAATACTCATGGATCACACGCCACAATATCAATTGAAAAGGGAATGTTATAACAAATTGAATATAATAATTTAATTAATAACTTCACATCTTAAAAGGTTAGAAAAATAAATTTTAAATAATTTTTTGTAGTAGATAGTTTTTTCTATATTTTTCACCAAAAAATTTATCTTTTTATAAAATAATCTATTATCTTTCTATTGTTTAAATTTTTTTTCTTTTTGGAGTGATTATAGAGTTACTTGGCATCAAAACCCATAAGAGTTATCATGTTAGTATATAAAATACTTAAAAAAAATATCTCATATAAGTGTTTGTTAAAAAGTTAATAAAATTTAATTTATATTAAATAATTAAAAGGCCCATTTTAAAATTTCGCTTTAGGCCTCCAACTCTCTTGAGCCTTGTTGAGTAAAATCTTGCACTTTCATTGGCATTGGTCCTTGCACTTTCTTTTTGTTGACTCTACTAGGAGTGAATAAGTTTCGATCGAGCTCTGAGGGAAGAAATACTTGCCTTCAGAGTCTCCAACACTTGCTTTGCAGCCGATGTTTTGACAATTTTCTTGTTTGGACCAGTACTTTATGCCTTGTATGTATTTCAAGTTTTCATCCAAAACGGAGCAGAGATGAAGAGATGAGGGCCAGATTGGCATTTCAATGTTGGTCAAAAGAGGCAAAGATGGTGTCTTTAGCTAATTGAAAATAGAATCTAGCTTAAGAAACTTTGCCAATTTTTAACATAAGAGAGCAGAGATGAGCAGGTATACCATGAATGCACATTATGTAATGCCTCTCATTGCATTATAAATGCACAGAGATGATTTTTAACATAATGTTTGTAATGCGACAGTGGGAGTCATTACATAATGTGCATTCACAGTATACCTGCTCATCTCTGCTCTCTTATGTTAAAAATTGGCAAAGTTTCTTAAGCTAGATTCTATCTTTGGATTAGCTAAAGACACTATCTTTGCCTCTTTTGACCAACATTGAAACGCTAATCCGGCCCTCATCTCTTCATCTCTGCTCTGTTTTGGCTGAAAATTTGAAATACATACAGGAATTAAGTACCGATCCAAGCAAGAAAATTGTCAACACATCGGCTGCAAAGCAAGTGTTGGAGACTCTGAAGGCGAGTATACCTACCCTCAGAGGTCGATCGAAACTTACTCACTCCGAGTAGAGTCAACAAAAATATTAGTTACCTGATATATAGAACATGTAATTGTGACAACCAAATAGAGATCCATTTCAATAAAAGGTGAAAATTTCAAAAAGTACACCCTAAACGCAATATAATAAACGCACAATGCTTATAATCAGAACAATAAACATTTTCATTGAAAAATAATCAGAAACCCCCTCCCCAAAAAATAAACACTAAATGCAATCTAATAAAAACACAGGCTAGAATCTAAACCATAACCCTAAAATATAATCATGAAGATCTTCTAATAAACGACTATCATTGCAACCAAAAATTTCACATATGCCCTAAAATCCAAAATAAACTTTAATTTTTAATCACGCACCTTAATGTTGAAAACTCAAGAGTTTTTTCCTTTTTTAATAAAGAGTTTTTTTCCTTAGGAGAGTCTTTATGGACTTCTGCATGGTCTTCCCGTGAGGTAGGAGAGTTCGCGTAAGATGAGGAGAAAATTGCCGGAATCTATATGGGAATACACAAAGGACGGGGCCTCAAATTTCCTTCATGCACGTGAAGGTGACAACTTGAACCCAGTTGCACGCAGAGTCCAAGGAACGGTCAATAAAATAATAATATAAATTGATCTCCATCCAATTCCATCTCAATTGATATTATTATTGTTACAACTATTTTATTATTATTATTTACGGAGAAACCCAAAAACGGTGAGAATGCCCTCACACGCTTAATAAATGCTTTCCAATCATAAGCGACTCAAGAATCGCTCAAGCAGGCTGGCCGTTAGCGCACTAGTTTGCTTCCTGTTAACCACCCATTCATCCTCAGTGAGAGTTTGTCTGCATTAGTCTCCCCTGCTTCACTAGTTTCCTTTGCTCTTCTCCTCAGCCTAGTAGTCTCTCCAACGACCATTTCCAGGTGCGTAGACCTCGGTGAGTCTCTCCCAATGAAATGATCTTCGGGTTTTGGGTTTTAGGGTGTGTAATTCGGTTTCTGTGTTTATTCTTTGGGGTTTCACTTTATTTTTAGGGTTACTGTCTGGTTGTGAGCGTGCTCTTATTATTTGTCGTTTAGACCTTTTTTTACAAGGTTTGTGTTTACCTTATTTTTGAAGCATTTACTCGTCTGGTTGTAAGAGATTTTCTTTGTTTCTGATTGTTTTCAACGAAAGTGTTATTAGTATGGTTGTAATGTGTTTTCAATTACATGTTGAAGCCCTTGTTGTCCAGACTATACATTTTATCTACAAGATGGCAAGGGAAAAGCGCCTCTCATCAACGCTTAGGTGCTATCAAGGAAAAATTTGCTCTTATTCTTTTGCCCTTTTAGGGTTTATTTTTTTAGAGTTTACGCTTTTATTATTTAGCTGGAAGTATTCATTTCTCTGGTTGTAAGAGTGGTCAAGCTTATTTGGCGTAGAGGTATCCTTTTCACGAATCCGCTTATTTTTAGCTTAAAATGGTTTATTGTCCGGTTATAATAACGGTCACGCTTATTATTTGGCCTTTTCTTATTTACTTTACGTGGTTTTTATTTTTTTCAAATAAAAAGTTTATTAGTCCGCTGCAACAAAGGTGTTTCAATTACATGTTCAAGCACTTGTTTTGCTATAATGTGCGTTCTCACGTAAGATAGCAAGGAAAAACTGCCCTCTTATCAACCCCAGGTGCTACCTGGTTCCGATTGTGACATTGTTGAGAAAGCTGAAGACAATGATGACAGCTCGCCATTGGGAGTTGCTTAAGAGAACTCCCTTTGCTCATTTTATGGAGCTGGAGCCTATCATCCAAGAGAGGGGGATCCTGGATTCCCTTCTGAATATGTACAATGTGAAGAGCAGAAACTTCAACATAGGTTCTGTACATCTGGAGTTTCGGGTAGAGGATGTTGCCATGATTCTCGGCCTCCGATGCCACGGTACTGCGATAACCTTCAAGCCCAAGGCCGCAAAGAGTGCTCTTAAGTATACGTTCCTGAGCAAGGTGGCTGACCGAGACCACCATGCCATCCAGAAAGTTATCCTTGTCCTCGTTGTGAAGGGAGAGGCCGAGGAGGAGAATTTCATCAAGATGCTAGTGGTCTATTTCCTCGGGACCTTTCTGTTCATCAGCACTAACTGTGCAGCCCCGCTGTTGGTTGCTATGTACGCCGATAACCTCGCCACTCTTGGGGACTACGCGTAGGCGTAGACCGTCCACAAGTGGCTGATGGAGGAGATCCCTGATACAGCAAGTTGTGTGAGCGACCGTTTAGCAAGGAAACGCAAATTGTCAGGGTACCTGGGAGGATGCGTCCTCGCACTTTATTTATGGTTCTACGAGGTGACTGCGACTTGCAATAAGGTGTGCTTCAAGAAGACTCACAAGTTATTATGCAGAACTACTAGAACAACTTCAAGAAGGAGAAAATAGTTTCCATATTATTGAAAACACTGAAGGGGAAGGAGGTGGGTTTTGTTTATTGTTTTGTGTAAATGCTTAGGTTTTTTGGTAAAGCTTTCATTGTTTTGCTTAGTTCTTATTTTTCTGGTTGGAAGTGATTATTACATTATTCTTGTTGCTTTTTATTTATTTTCCCTTCGAGAGGTTACTTTTTCTATGAAGTGTTTATTATTTTTGTTAATTTTTATTATTGTAGTAAAGTGTTTATTATGTTTTGCTTAAACGTACTATCGCTTATCAAGGTTGCTTTATTTACTTTTCTTACGCAAGTATATTTCCGGTCTTTCCCCCTCACCCCCTCGGCCTTGCTCGGTACGGAGGCTGAGTTGGATCGTGCCTACACAAGATGATCCACTAAGAACATCACTTCCAGAGGGATGTTTGGGTTCCTAATGAAAGAAACCATGCCCCCTTGAAGCATAGAAGCGGAAGATCTGCATAAGCACCGAGGAGGAACCCTAGGAAGAAGTCCCTACCAAGACCGCTCGGGATGGATGCACCTTTCCGGCCGTAGAGGTCAAGGCCAGCGCATCGTCCCTGTAAACGCTGTTAAATGCACTTGAATCCAAGTTTGATGCACTATCTCCACAGGTGAATGCCCAACAGACAATAGAGTTGCTGGAAGATGATGCAAGCGTTGTTCTGCATGCTTCATCTCCCCAGCAAGTAGAGGGCTCCCCATGGAAAAATGATGATGCCCAGCAGATAATGCAGCCGCTAGAAGATGATGCAAGCGTTGTTCAGCGTGCTTCATCTTCGTTGCAAGCAGAGGGCTCCCCATGGAAAAATGATGATGCCCAGCAGACAATACAGCTGCTGGAAGATGATGCAAGCGTTGTTCAGCATGCTTCGTCTCCGCAGCAAGCAGAGGGCTCCCCATGGAAAAATGATGATGCCCCGCAGACAATGTAGCTGCTAGAAGATGATGCAAGAGATGTTCGGCGTGCTTCATCTCCAGAGTGAGCAGAGTGCTCCCTAGGGACAAATAATAATGTTGCTAGTAATAAGCTCATTTATCCGCTCTTAAGCAATCTTTGTTGTTTTACCATTGTAAAATCCACGAATTTTGGGAATAAAATTTAAAGTTTTTAATTTAGTTAATCCCTTTAGCTTTAAAGATGGAAGATTAAAAAGTTTAAAGAAAAGGAATTAAATTAATCATGATTCTAATTAGGGTTAATCAGGGTTTGAGGACCTTTGGGTAAATTCCAAAAGTATTGAGGACCAAAGAAGAATTATCCCCTCTCACAGAAGATGGACTAAAATGTAACCTAAGAAAGTTCAGTGGGACCTCGGCTAATGGTGTCGAGATAGAAAACCCATATAGAGAGAGCTTTGAATAGTTGCCTAGGATTAGATGATCTTGGGGTTGAGTGTCGACCGCTGGAGGCAAGAGATCACGCCCTCACATTGTGGCCAAGTGGCACGCCGAGACTCTTGATTCATCTGGATCCCATGCTTTGGATCCGGAGGCATTGAGAGTGAGCTTAATTAAAAGTAACTTTTCACGCGATACGGGTGGATGAGGGTCAGTTCATCCTCGAGATTGTCTCAAGTTCTGGAGCCACGATGGTTGAATCCGGGTCATTGATCACGATGTAATCTTAGACCCGCTTATCCAACCGAAAGTAGCCGGATCCGCAGGCATCGTGGATGAGATTTGGGCCGTTGGATGTCGGGCTGTCAAGTAATCCTCTCCCGCTCATCTAGTCTGGGTGTACCCGATCGAAGCAGGCGGTGCCGTGACGCTTTCCCTAAACCCATAGCTGAACCTCCGTGAACGCCGCCCTCTCTCCTCGGCGATTCACGTGCGCGAAGATCCGTGGCCAGCCGCTGTGCAAATCGCCTCCGATGGAGCTCTCGAGCGCCTCATTTCCCTCTATATATATAGATGGAGGTCTTCTCGATGTGCAAAGGCACTGAACGGAGGAGGTTGTCATGGAGGAAGTACTCCGGCGAGGAGATAATCGGCTAGGCGATAGAGGCTCCATGCCAATGATGTGGGGCTTCGCGCCCACAAAGTTCTTGATCATCTCCAGAGGAGAAGGAGGGAGGCCGGGGCAGCGAGGAAGAAGAAGGTGCGGCTCACCGAGTGTGCACGCGGCAAGCTCACGCATGGAGAAGATAAGCGTAGCTTCAGCGGAGGGACAGGAGGAGGGCTTGTGCTGTAGTGCTTTGTTAGTCGTTGCCGCCTACCGGCCTCTCCGGTGCAGGCGCTCTTCTTCGCTTCCTTCAGAGAATTAGGAAGTCACACTGCGAAACATCGGTGAGGAGCTTCACGCCGGTGATGGTGCAGCCTTCGGCCAGACCGGTTTAGGAGCTCCTAGCGCTTAATTAGGAGAGAGAAATCAGCCCAGCCCCTCACGGAGGTGCAAAGTCGCGGCGTGGAGGTTTTCAATGGACGGGCTACTTGCAGTTGAAACTCTTGGCGAGGTCTTGGTGTAGGGCTACGAAGAAAGAAGAGAGCCTGAAAAGAAGAAGATGAATATTAAAAACAATAATAAAAAGTAATTAGTTGAAAGATTAATTATTTAATTAACTCAGATTAATTAAAAAGATAGGTATGGTTTAATTAGCCAATCAAGTTGGTTAGGTTAGATGATTTGGAGTGAGTCCAGCTGGCAATTGGTTAGATAAGATCATGATTAGTAAGAGTTAATCAAGGATTAATTAAATTCAGTTGACCAAGGTCCGGCCCACTAACACAATAGGCTTGATCCAGATCTAAGTAATCAAATTAACTA